>JAVSBS010004684.1:14396-36753 GCA_033124195.1 Coracias cyanogaster
GTTTTTATACATAGAAGTAGTAGAAGGAAAATACTGTTGCTTAGGGGTGTTGTGTGGTTTGGTTTTTTTTACATCAATATATGAACCACAAATTTAAATAATGAAGAACAGTGTGTCGCAGAGATGATGCACTAAAAAACCGTAGGAGAGCAGTGTAAAAGCAATTGCAGCAAATGCAATGAAATGCAATCTGCAAGAAGCAGGTTTGAAGAGAGAATGATGATGGTGAGTGTCTGTTGGAGGGCTATCTGCTTCAATTTGTCTGCAGTTTACAAAAAAAAAGGGGGCAGGGGAGGAAGAGAAGAGGGGAGAAGGTGCAGATCAAGATGTAAAATATTGCAAAACCAAAATGGAGTAATACAAGTTCTTGAATAGGAAGAAGAATAGAGCATGCAGTCACAAGCAAAGGCCTTATGTGGTGGCTGGCTCTTGGGAGGTATGTCTAACTATGCAAACAGCATTTTTGTAATCCATGTCCTTCCGTCCTTGATTTATGATGTGCCTATTGAAACAGCTAATGCATCTTGGAGAGAGACTCAATTAAATTAAATAACTTTTCCCATTTGAAAACGTGGAAAAATGGGGCAAGGTGTACTTAGTTATTTGTCCAAGGCTCCAGAGATTGAGTGGCAAAGCTTAGAGATTAGTAAATTCAGTCTTTCATGCTTAACCTATTCTGCATGTTTCTTCCCATCAAGACCACAGCTCAAGGGAGAGTAAAATTATAAAAAAGCCTCATTCTGGGTTTTGTTTTTAATCTTGTATTATATCTGATTTTTGGAATAAAGCTAACAAGGGAACAGGTGTCATTCTCCAGTTTCGACTCCTGGGGGGAGTAAAGAATCTGAGTTAGTTTGAAATACCTTTCAAGAAAGCTAGTCCGTGAAAGAAATGGGCTAGACTTCCATGTAAGGTTTGTTGGCTTTTGTGGTCACTGGTCAAGGAAATTCTTCAGAGCACCAAGAGAACACTAAAAAGCTACAACCTGCAAAGGTTGTTGTCTAGTGCTGTGATCCTACCAGGTCTCATGACACTGCTTTTACTAGAGATGTCACAGGTTTTAGACACTGGTGTGTCAGAAGAGATGCATTCTCCTAAGAATGCGCTCAGGAAATGGTTCACTACTCAATCAGTACTCAAGAACCTGAAGAGTCACTTAACAACTGTAGGTAATGTCATCTGAATACAGCACAGACTGAGGCTCACATCGTCTTATGGCCCTTGACAGTCCCATCAGTGCTCTCGTATAATTACTGATTTTAACTAGAACTGACAGAAACCTTTGTCAAAGCCAAGTTTTTTGTGGAGTGTAACTAGCCGCTTTCATCCAGAAGGTCTGGATCAGTCCCTTGCCTTGAGCTGTGAGAACCCCACACAGCTTGGTTAGTACAATAGGTAAAGGAAAAGCATTGTCTTGGTTGAAGCTCTGAAATGCATCCAGCTCCTTTTCCCTAATCGGATGACCTATAAAACTTGTGAATCCCAAAGTCAGTGGAGTTCTGCCAGTGGGTAGTCACTGAGTGAAAAATGGCAGTCCTTTGTATTTACTGAGCTTGGCAGAGCCTGCTGGGCAACTGTCAACCTAGGAAGCAAGGAGAAGCAACTGGACTGTGGTGGAAAAATGTATTTTAAAACTAAATAAATGTATAAATATGTATTAGCCCTGAGATGACTCAAAACAGAGAAGGGAGGACACCCCATCACCAGTATCAAACTCCTGGCAAGGACCCCAGGATAGTGATAACTTATAAACCTGCTGTTCCCAGCACTTCTTGAGAGAAAACTGGTGCTATTGTTTGCAGGACCTAGATGGACACTGGTAGGGTGAGGTTATACCAGAGGAAGAAGTAACACCTTGAAAGTGTTTTAACTGTATTATTAAAGATTTTTTTTCTGTATTAGATAATTCAAACTGTTAGGCAGTTAAAACACTAAGTAGACTGGCATAAGACTCTTACAAGTATCCAAAAGGTATTTTTTTTCACCCACAACAGCATTTTGTAACACTCCTATTAAGATCTGTATTTTACCAATAGTTTCATTTTGAGCTGTTGTGTGATATGAGTATTTGGCTGAGCTTTTGATTGGATGGTAATAATTTGTCCCTGTAATTGGATCATTACTGGTCACAGTGTGCATGTGACAGGGGACAAACTCTGTCTCTTTAATGTAATTACAAGAATAAAATGATATCCCATGACCTGAAACACCAGTCAGATCATAGACCTTGATCCCTTGAAGTAGCTTTGCTCTACATGTTATAACTGCTTCTTCAGTTGTGCGAATATTCTTTTCTAATGGACCTGTGGTGTGCGTCTAAGACTGCTGTACAGTGAACAATAGACATACCTAAATAACATCTCCATGTCCTTTGGAGCTGAAGAAATCTGCCAGCCACAATGAAGTTGAGTGTCTTAATTTGTCAAGCAGGCAATCTGTCAACTGTAGAACTGAGCTGCTAGATGTACCTTGTGAATGCAACCGTTGTGTACTTGTACATCAAAACACCCGGCCAGTGACTGCCCCTTTCTATCCTGGCAGCTGCTTAAAATAAGTGATTTTTGTGCTGCTCTTCAGAGAGAAGCATCTTTTGCTCAAGTCAGCTCCTTTCATCTTCCCCAGGACAGGATGGCATGGGGCCGAGTCACAAGTGCAGGGAAATCTGCTAACTGCATAAGCAAATCAAATAAAGCTTTGCTTCCCTGGGCAGCAAAAAGGAGCTAAGGGCTATTATGTCTCCTCATTCTTTTTTTTTTTTTCAATGGCTCTGTAATTTATGAGTATTAATTTCCCCCAAAACTTAAAGGTGATGCAGATGCACAGGATCATTTGACTGAATACTCAAAGGGAAAGAAGCAACAGTGATGAATTACTACTTTTCTTTGTTTGCACTGTCTCACTCCTGTGAAAAAGGCTTAATTACCAGCTAAAAAAAATAGTCTGTTCTTGTAGAAAACTTGAAAACTCATGGTATCTCAAAATGAAAATGGTTACAGATAAGCATGATTCTCGTTGTTGCTAGCTACTTAAATATTAGATGTCAGATCTGGTCTTTATTATCTTTATTCTTAAATAGGTGCACTTTGAGTTAAGCTCTATAAGTAAGAATTAACCTAGAAATGTGTGTCAGGCTAGCGTTATAACCTTGAAAAAGCCTAAATTCCAATGTATTCTAATAACACGGACAAAAGTCAATGAAAATGTCATGTAAATGAACAGTTACGAAGCCTTACTTGTGTAAAGAGAGCACTGAAACCGCCCACGACTGTTAGGTAGAGGTGTATGTGAAGTGCCTCCAAGAGTGCCCCAGGACCGCCGCTTGCCCTGGCACAGCCTGGCAATTAACTCATTGCATTAACTCATCTGGTTACCAGCCAGCAAGGATGGGTTGCCCAGGGGCCTGTGGATGCTCCATCCCTGGGATTGTTCAAGGCTGGTCGGACGGGGCTTGGAGCAACCTGGTCTAGTGGGAGGTGTCCCTGCCATGGCAGGGGGGTTGGAACTAGATGATCTTTGAGGTTCCTTCCAACCCAAACCATTCTATGATCCTATGAAATTCACTGTTAATATCTGTCAAGGAAGATGCTTTCCTTACTTTGAGTATTTGTGCCTCAGAGCTTCAAGAGTTGGAATCCAAGCTCCCTATAAATTGAGTATAGCGAGGTGTTGTCTTAATTTCAAAATTAATGCAAGTCTAAATTTACATTGCTCAGAAGCAGACAATTTTTTAAGCTTATTGCTACTGACTATGGAATCTGATTGATGTTGTCAGTGGAGTCTCAAGGGTCCCTGCATTTAGCCTGAAGCAGACGTAGGAGCTCCACTAACTGTGACAGGAGTTTTACCATATAAAACACTTGTATGCACCCAAAACTGAATTATCTGGAGACGAATGCCCACTTTGTGTTTTCTGTGACCCGAGGTGTTTGAAGTTAATGTTTGGAAGTTCTCCTTAGGGATCCATGTATCACCAATGTGGACTGGGAAATTCTGAAGCTTGATATACTGGGTTGTATTAATCTTTGAAATTAAATATGCTGATTAATAAAAAAACCCAGGTCAGATGACATCTTGACACCACAAGAGGTGAAATGCTGGCAATCAGTGTTATTTTACAACTATTGGAGACAGCAGCTTTTCCAGGGTATAGGAATTGGTGGCAAGCCTACCTGGAAGTCTCCGACTCTCAAGGTGGTTGACTGCAAATTCCCAGCCCTGCACTGGTACTGCCATTGGGAATTAGGCTGCCTGCGTTCTTTGGCCCTCATGTATTATGTTGTTGTTTGTGCAAACACTCATGTCTGTTTCCTCTAAGTGAAGTGTGGAAGTTTAAAGTCACCTGAATTTGCAGAATTAAACATGGGAGAGGAGGTTAGTGCCCTTCAGAGGTGTTGGCTTCAGGAAGCGGTGCTTGTAGTGGTTACATGGAGTCACAGAATGGTCGGGGTTTGAAGGGACCTCTGAAGATCATCTAGTCCAACACCCCTGCTAGAGCAGGATCACCTAGAGAGATCACAAAGGAATGCATGCAGACGGGTTTTGAAAGTCTCCAGAGGTGGAGATTCCGCAGCCTCTCTGGGCAGCCTGTTCCAGTGCTTTGTCACCCTCACAGGAAAGAAGTATTTCCTTATGTTTAGGCTGAATTTTTATCTTTTTATTGCATTTATGTGTTAGATTAGGGAAGGTGACTGAGATTTAAACACAGATGATGTCTCACTGCCCTCAGTGTCTCGCAGGGTCCCCCCGACAGTTACTGGCCTGAATTGTGCTGTTTGTATTGAAGACCGATTTAGGACTGATCCTTCTACAGATGTGGACTCTATTTCTCCTGTTTTCAGTGATTTCTGGGTCCCCACAACCTCACAGAGGTGCTTATTTTCTAGTGCACAGGCACTTATCCCTTCTTTTCTCTTTTTTGGCAAGGCAGTGGCTCTAATCTCCACCACAGGCAGTCTGGGTATGGGCCATGCACTAGGCTTGAGACCGTTCCAATCAAAATATTACTCTACTGGTTTTATGTTGGACTTGGCTGGTGTGACATTGCTGCTGCCCTGACTTCTCAGACTTGTGAGATGTCTGAGCTAGTTGTGACTTGGTTGTTGGGTTGTTGTTGTCATTGGAAGGCTCCAGTCCTTCCAGGTTCATCACTAGAGAGGTGTTCACTGTGGAATGAGTTATCGCAGTGAGGATGTGAACGTGTTGCAAAATTCAGAGTCTGTTTTTCTGCACGCACTTGTATGTATCTGGGGAAATTGAAACACTAGGATGCTCTGATTTAGTCTTTTATTGTGGAAAAGCTTATCTGGCTGCTAAGAGAAGGTGAGAAGGAGGTGGGGTAAGAAACTCATTTTCATGCATCTTGTGGAAAATGCATGTTGGAACTCTTGCTCTTCTGAGCTGGTTGACTTTGCTTGCAGCATTCTAGGAAACTGCAATGGCAGCAGAGCACTGTGGGCACTGTCGTGCAGCTCTGCTACGGTGGCTGGCCCTAGCAAGAGAAAAGATGATCTGGACAGACTTGAGAACATGAGAATGAAGGTATCTCATCTTGAGGAGATTCCAAAATCCAAAATGTATGAGCATTCTGCAACCACCACTGAAACGCTGCTGCAGGTTTAATAACTCTTTGTTTTTGCTGACAGTACTGTTAGGAACTAAGTATTCAAGAAATTACCTAAAGAATACATTTTAGGTTTCCTTTGTTGTCCTTCGAGTTTTCAGCCCTGCAGGGATCTTTTTTCCAAGCATTGTTCCTGTATCCAGCAAAGCTAGAGGCAAATTTAAGAAGTGGGAGCCAGCATTTTCATGTGATGGCATTATTCCAGGAGCTGGCACTTTAGGATAAACAGTAAATATTGTGAGGCTTGCAAAGCAGTCACTGATTCATTGCTTATACCCTGCTGACTTACTGTTTGAGAGCGTAACTCCTCTGCTGCCTCTGCAGTTGACCACCAGTAACATCTCCTTGGCATCAAAGAAACATGGTGTTGTTGCCAGCATCCAAACCTGAGGGGAGCGAACATTATATCACCAGGTACATGAGGGTCTCGCTCAACAGCCTCCTCTGCTCCTTTCCCCAAATTGCACGACTACCCTGACAGCAGTCGCATCTGCTCACTGGGCTGGGGAGAAGGTCCAGTGTCTTTCTGGTACAGGCAAGGCTGACACCTAGTGACCAGATGCATTTATTCCTATGGGAATTCTCTGAATTCTGCTTCAGTCACTATTTGCTCTTATCTACCTATGGAAGGATTAAACTTCAAGGTCAATAGTTTATTTCTTTCATCATCACTTTTGGCCTTTGTTTTCAGTGTTTCTAGTGGACTCCTCCAAAGATGAAGTTAAGGTTGCTTGAAAGCTTGTTCAATCTTAATGTTGGAGCCATGAAGATTTTCTGTAGTCACCTGGGAGCTGTTCATTGCAGCTGCTCTGAGCAAACTGAGATGGCTGAGAACAATCAGTGGAAAGTGCTGAATGTGGTCCTTCTGTGGTTCTCCCTGAATAAAACCACGGCTGCCCCTGGTGTTTGGATTCTCTTTGCTCATCCTGTTTTCAAGAATCCAAAATCAAACATAATGGGGTGTTCTCAGAGTTGCTGAATTTTCTGTCTACTGATGTCTGCTAACGAGGGGCAGCATCTTGCAGTGATACTGTCACCTGGAAAGTGCTGCCTGTTCTGTCATCACAGGTCCTGCTGGAAGTGCTTTGGGTTCTGTGCCTCAGCAACCTGTGGGTTAAAGAGGAGGAGTAAAACCTTGCTAAAAGACCCTTCTAGAACCCTTCTGATTTTTCTTTGGTTATCTGGATTGACATTTCAGGAGTATAACGCACTTCTGAGAATTGTGTGGCCTTTACCAGAAGGAGTAGCCATATGAATCTGGGGAAGCAGCCCCCACAATGTGAACCAAAGCAGTCTTCTCCTTGTAGGAGTCATCACTGACTCCAATAGAAGACTGCAGAGGTTCTCAGTGGTTCTCTACATTAATGGGTTTCACAAGAAGCCCTATGTTGAAGCCTTAAAGAATCCTTCTTGGAGCAGTCCTTGGGACTGGAGGAATTTTCTTTTAAATGTATTTTGTCATTTAAATATTTCTTGAAATATTGGAAATTAACATCTTGGTTGATTCAGCATGACTGTATTGCTGCTTGAAATACTGGTTTTGTAAGAGAGAGACCACTTTGAGTCCAAGCTCAATGTTTTTCTGTGGCTGAAAGGAAACTTTGATTCTTCCTGAATGAAATAACTAGGAACTTGCACAAGCCCTGTGTTGTTGAACGGAAAAGGCAGGCTTTTTTTCCCTTCAGATAATCTTTTCTATCTGACTCAGAACTTTACGTATGGCTCTGGTTCTGTATCTGTGCCCTGTTTCTAATTAGCCCATGAAAAAATAAAGGTTCTGTATTAAAATCCACTGAATTTTTCATCTGCTAACTGTCTCTGATAGGATGTGCCTCTGGAGAGAGGGCTAACAAGTTCCCAAGGCAGAAATGTGTCAGAGGCAGCAGATAGCAGTCTTGGAGCAACATCAGCCTCCAGCATTGCCATCTTTCGGTAAGTCTGGGATTCAGATACTCTGACATTGTAAAACTGATCTTTTTCTATGCAGAGCAGTCCACATCATCATGGCCTATTTTTCCATCATCACAGCTCCGTTTTGTTCCAGAACTGAGACCACCAGCGATCCTGCGCATCTCTCCCTGACCCACTGACCTGAGCCCTGTTCCCCTCCCCAGGGGAGGTGCCTGGTGTCCCCAGCTGCCCTGCTCCTGGCTGGATGGTGGGACAGGAGGAGCTACCAGGCCCTGCCTTGCCGCCACCTCACTGCTGTGACACTAGGAATGAGAATAGCAAAACTGCCCAAACATGCAGACAACACTGTTTTTTTAAACAGTTGAAAACTGGAGGGTGCAATTCCATGAGGGTCTAAAAACTGTCCCCCAGTAAGACTTGCCTGAAGGAAAAGCTGTGTTTTCTCACTTGTGCCAGCTGTCCTTGGTGTGTCTCCAGAAGGAGCTCACAAACAATGTTAAAAGGAAGTTCATTTGCATAGTTGTTATAAAAATTCACAAAAACTGACTCCTAAACTTAATTTCATTTCCATTGTGAAATCTAATGATAGTTACAAACATGTCATGGAACAGATAAATGTGACTTTGACCACTTGTAAGTAATAGACACTTCAGATTCGTTTTGAAAGCTAAATATTGGGGATCCCAAAGGTCTTGACTGTGATTTTTTGAGTTCATAAGGGCTGCAGTGTACAATGATTCCCCTTTTTTCTTTTTTTTTTTTTGAGGTAAGGGGAGTTCTGTTAATCGCTCAGACCAAGCCAATTGTTCTCACTATTTCAGACCACAAGCGCAGGATTCCTGCCTTTGTTCAAAGCAGTGTTGTGAGGAAGAATAAAGCTCTCCAGTATCTGAGTAACTTCATGTGCCTAGAGGGAATAAATCAGGGCATCTGTTATGGCTCTGTCTCTACATACAGGTAGATCTCACTCCTAGAAAACCTACTCAGAGCCTCAGGTGGTCTTTGTAGGTTCTGTGCTGCTCTACTAATACTGGTACCAATAGTATCCAAGTAGCAGGTGCCTCAGGGTAGAGCTAGGTCCATACCTCTGCTCTGGAGAACACATGGTATGGAGCTCCAGCAGTGCAGACAGGGGAATGCACGCCAGCAGAGCCAGGGGAAATCACTCTGAGCAGTTCCCTGTGCTCAGAACTTCACCACCCTCACATGGTGGCTACAATCAGTCTTCCAACACTGTCCCAGCCCAGAGATGATGGCACACACAGAGCCCTATCGCCTAGGCAGATGGTGCTGCATCCTCATGGTCTAGCAAGGAGTTTGGAGGAATTTCTGCTCCTGACAGAGGTCACCTGCCACTTGGTAATGAAGGAAGAATTCTATTTTCTTTCCTTGAACCTTGTTCAAGGGCAAGGTTAACCTTGTCCACCAGGACAGTCACTGGCCTAGCTCTGCCTGCTCGTACAACCATCTACCACTGTACTAAAGACCCTGATCTTTCAGACTCACATGTCTCTGTCAGAACTTCTCATGAGGTGTTATAGAAATCACCAAGAAAGGCATGCAGTCCTGTGACTTCTCTTCTGCTTGTATCATATCAAAAATCCCACCAGCTTTAATGATACATCTGACTATCCAAGGAGTCTGGCCACTTACATATAAATTCCTTTTTAGATTACAAGCTTTTCTATCAATTCACTTGGATTTTACCCATGTTTTATTCACAATTCAACTGGATTCATCATATACTTGCAACTATGAAGTGCAAAGGCATTTCCTAATTCCAGTTACAGCCAGAGTTAGTTAAATTAATGTTAAATGTACCTGGTTGATCTTAGTTCTTATCATGACTCAGGATGTCTCCCCAGTGTGCATTGACTTGAATTTTACACAGCTCTGTTATGAAAATACCAACTGATGAAACCTTAAGTAGAAGATTTTACACTGTTAAGATTGTTTATTGGCTTTTTTTTCCACAGAAAACCAGCAGGAAATGCCTGATTCTCTATCAACTAATGTTCTTTATCACAAGTCAGCTGTTAGTGATCATTTCTGCCTATGGAGTTACTGACTTCTTTTTGAAAGAGGAATTTTTGAGAATTCCTGATTTTGTTTTCCTATAAAAGCTTATCAACTAATTCAAGTAAAGACATGACAGTGAAGTGTAGGCTCGTGCATGAAGCTGTAAAGTACAGTGTTTAAATAATGGTGAAACTTGGGTGCTCACTGAGGGATGACCAAATTTCTGTATATTTGAGCAATTCATTCAAATGATTAACACTAACAGAAAACGCTTACTCAAAAAGAAGTCAAAGGGAAAATACAACGGTTTCGTATGAACAAAAAAGCTGTGATGACATGTAAAAAACTTGAAAGGCTATTTAGTTTTCTTGGGACTCAGATGTTTTCTCTCTTCTCCGTGCCCATTTCAGCCTCTTCATACTTCATAGGGTGCTAAAGCCTCTGCCTGCGTGAAAGCCATGTCTGAGGATCCAACAGGACACGGGTTAGCCTGACTCTGTTCTGATTAACCCCTCTACTAATTTGTTTGGGTCAGTTAGATTATATGTATCTTCTTTGGGTTTTTTCACATCCAACTGAAAACATTCATACCAATGTCCCTTATTTACTGTAAAAATACTGAAGTTTGTTACTCATTGACGGATAATCAAAATCCAATCGGCAAGCTCCACCCTGGCTATTAATTTCTTTTGCTAAAACATGGCAATGCTGGTATAGAGACCTCCTTCATAGGTGGCAGAGCTGCAGGCTGGAGAGGAGAGCTTCAGTAGCTGAAATGTGAATTCTTCTCATTCGACTCCAGCAAACGTAACTCCTGGACTTCAGCTAGAGAAGCCGGGCTTTGACAGGGCTGCTGCTTATCAGCCGTGGGTGATGGCACCTGTCTCCTGCCCTTGGTGCTGTTGGAAAGATGCGCACAAAGGTACTGACTGGACAGGGAAACAATGAAATCAAATCCCCAAAATAGCCTGTCAAAAGTAAAAGTGAAACATTTTTTCCTCATTTCAGTCATAGCGGTCTTAATCTGCTTGTAACAGTAGTAAGAAAACCCTTCCAGTTGTGGTGTGATTTACACAAAGTTAACA
Source organism: Coracias cyanogaster (assembly GCA_033124195.1). Taxonomy (NCBI): domain Eukaryota; kingdom Metazoa; phylum Chordata; class Aves; order Coraciiformes; family Coraciidae; genus Coracias; species Coracias cyanogaster. Next base: position 25,032 of record JAVSBS010004684.1, read on the forward strand.
GCCCTCTAATACTAGAAAAATTATAACTATAACCTTCTATGTTCACATCAAAAGGTCTAAAATTTTCCAAACTATTCCAAGTGTAGTTAATGCAAATTCAGCTCAAAGTTGAATGCTGCTCTGTTCCTGTTTTGTCTCCATTTCTGTGCTGCATTTTATTTTCACTTGCCACTCCTAAATAAGGGAGACAGATTTTATTGATCAGTGGCAGAAACAGACAGATGTAAAGCACAAACAATAAAATAAAAAATAAAGGAGGCTGCTATCAGCCTTTCATTAACATGATAACTTCCCGGTTTTTTGTGAGGTGAACATTCACTATTTTTTTAATTCATTCCACGTGTGACTTTTATTGATTACTCAGACAAACATAAAGAATAATGTTTTGCATAAACTTGTTTTACAGATGTTGACTGTTTTCAAATTGCCTAAAAAAAAAAAATCTCTCTCTTTCTTTGTCACTAGTTTTCCTCGGGAGAGGAACAAGCTACTTTTCTGCCCTGGTTGAAGCTGGGAGAATGCACCTGCCTGGGTGACTCAGTAGGAAACGAGGAGGTAACTCAGCTACGCATGGGGCCAGCAGAGCCAGCGTGTCTTTCTCTGCTCAAGAAAGAAGCTGCCGGGTACTTCCCGACATCTCCCAGGGGGATTTAGCCACCAAAATACACTTCTTGCTAAAACACCAGCAGCAATGAGGTGGAGCAGCCACCTGCGAGGGGTGGGGGCTGAGCTGAGGGTCTCCTGGGACCATGAAGGCCAAGGGTAAGGACGGGAGCAGCAGCCGTCCCCAGCTTGCAGCCGTGGCGTTCGCACTGTCGGTGAATAAGGTGGTCAATGTGTGTTTCTGATGCCGATCAACAAAATTCATCTCTCTTATTTTAGGAAGAAAAACTGAAAAGTGTAAGTGGAGACAGGTACCAAGCTGGAATCAAGTAGCCCGCACAAAATTCCACTTACAGGACTGAATTTGCGAATAGTTTTGCCAGTCGCAGCAGTAAGGTGCAGAGCTTTGCGAGCACGGCGGCGTCCGTCGCGATCAGCAGGAAGATCCATAGAGAGTGATAGAGTGAGAGGTACATCCATCACACTCACCGCCTTACAACAAATTAGAATTAAGGCTGAAATGTGTGTGGGTGGGTGGGGGGTGTATTTTCCCCAAAATTAACGTACAAAGACTTGGAAGAATGACGGGAGTGCAGTGACCACTGGGGGGAGATCTTACCCCAGCCACCCTGGCCCATGGACACCTACAACTCCCCGGTACTGGGGCGAGCAGGTTGGCTCCGTTTCTGGGTCAGGTCCTGAGATTCAGCCTCTCTCATGTGGAAGGAGAAGTCCTGGGGGTGTTCTGAAGCAGCAATGCTTCAAAATGTACTTTGTGCCTCAACAGTGGTGTTTAAAGCGATGGGAAATGTCTGTAGATGTCTTTTTGTAATTAATTGCTCATGAAAGCTTTTAACGCTTTCAGTCACGCGTGGAGATAAATGAGGCAACAACTCTGGGGGGAAGGAACGGAGAGTTTTGAAAGGTAATGGTCAGTAAATGGGAAAGGTGCTACTCTATTACCTTTGCATTTCCTGGTGTTAAAAACTGCAATCTTTGAGGATATCTGTACGTCAGACATTGTCAGATGAATACTCTCGTTACACTGAAATAACAAAGTGCCAGGAAAAGAGGGGCTAGAAATACAATACGCAAAGTTTATTGTAAAGACACTTTTAATTTTAATAGTTTTAAACACTGATGGAAAGTATTCACTAAGCACAATATGTTTGGACACGTTTGCAAGACATTTGGAATTATTACGCTATATCACTACAAACAACCCCACTGAACTGCTTGTGAAGTTACTGTTTAGTGGGAGTAAACTTACTCCTCTAGCACTCTGCTTACAAATGAAATAACTGAAAGTATGCTGAGATTTAGTCTTCCAGGTGGGAAAGCAACACCACGCAGTCAAATACTGGAACAAGTAGCCTCTGGGAAATCAGATACAATACCATGACATGAAGCTTTTTCACTTCTAGAATCATTTTGTGATGTTCAGTCTGTTTGTAATGTGGCACTAAGGGTCCTGCTGAAAGGGAAAGGATTTATTCTGCTTTTCACCCTAAAATCAAGCCATGTGCTAGTCTGTGGACCCAAGCACACAGTGGCCAGTTCACGGATCACACAAGGTGGGAGCAGTGTATTTCTGCTATGTAGCTGTGTCACCTCCTGGGTGTCAGCAGGCACTGTTAACCTAAAATGGAGAGTAAACTATCTTGCTTTTACCACCAGTGAGTCATCTAATTCTTTTTCACCTTGCATTCAGAGAAGATGTGAATGTCCAGTGAAGCAGGATCTTCAGATTTCCTCAAGCCTGGGAAATTTTTAGCGTAGTCTTGCAACAGAAGTGTATTAGAGGAGGCCGTCTGGTTCTAATTCTGCTGAGGGTGAGATTTGATGCTTTGGATTTTGGCAACCTAGTTGTTCCATGACCTCTGCTGCTTTCCTGAAGTCCACTTAAACTTTCAGTGGAAGTTTTGTGACTGAATTTCACAAGTGCAAGCAGGGAATCGGTATCTCTGTGTTTTCTCTCCTGCACAACACAAAGAACAGACTCCTTAAAGTACCTATTGTGCAAAGGCAAGAATCACTGCAGAGTTTGTTGACTGCTTGTGCCCTATGACTTGCAATGAGCTTCAGAAGACAAGAAGCCATCTTGGAGCATTCTGGAATAAGGTGAACTAAATTGCTTGAAAAGCCTCTTTGACCTCTGTGCCTCTTAATTGTGAAACTCAAGTGCACAACTAAGATTGGATGATGCTGATTTTCTTTCTCATGGATGATAGCTCTAATTCACACAACACAGTCATGAGCAGTTATCAGCTAGAAAACCATGTTGTTCAGCACACTCAGAAGAGCAGATTCTGGCCAGCTGAAATCCAGCCTTGCATACTAAAGTCAAAGAGTAAGGATAGTAAGATTGCAGAGCCTTTTCTGTTCCTATTTATCTCAAACATCTGTGGGAAAGAAGAAGAGAAAGAGATCCTGGCATGTGGAAATATATAATCTCCTTCTGCAGTGTAGCAGAATTGGATAGTCATAGGAAATATAATGTACCCTGCCTATGTGATGAGTGATGTATGAGATTATTGTGGTAGAGTTCAATAAATGCAATGTTTTGTTTCAGAAGGCAGAAGCACTTCTTGTGGTTTCTGTCACCGTCTCTTTGGAAAGGTCCATCAGAATGAAATGCTGAGCAGACCAATAAAGGAATTCTCAAGCTCTTCTGCTATGTGATGGATTTTAAAAATTGTTTTCAAGGTAAAACTATGGATCAGCACACGGGCCAGGTTAGGGGAGGAGTTCCCAGTTATCAGTGAACCTGGTCCATTAACTAAGCTGAGATCTTACTGTTCTATTGCTCTGCTCAAATGTGGACAAGAAAATAAAATCCTGTTTATTTCAGAGCTCTCTTCAGCATTTCCACAGGTTTGGCAGTACTGCAAAATGGATGGAGACTTAGAACAAAAGCACAAAGGCAGGTTCAGCTACTTATGAAATTAAACCCTCTTCTCTTGTAATATAAGGAAAATCTCTGCTGAGGCAGTCTTCTACTCACTCATTTCAGGATCACATAAACTAGCAGAGAATGTCCTAAGCTTTGTTCCTAGCTCCCCGTTTGACAAGCTGTCCAGAGTCAGAATAACCCTGGCCTCATACTTCTTCCTAGAGTCTCCCGCTGAGTGTAAAATATGGCTGTCTAGCAGTTTGAATAAGGCTTTTAATGTGCCATGGGATGTCACGGTCCACAGAAATGGAATACAGTGTTCTGCTTGCTGAGAACCAGAAAAAAAGCTAACCAAACTGGTTTCTTCCTCCTGAGTACATAGTGACTGACTGGAAATTCAGTCACTGAGACTAAAAATATCAGCCTCAATCACAAAAAAAAGAAGTATTTGACAGCTGGATTTAGTCTTCCTTCAGCACCAACATCTATTTGCCACTAAAAGTTTGGTGAGCACACTGAGGGCAGATAATGTGGTCTCGTCGCCCAGTGCATCATTAACAGGCTGTGGGCTAAGGCGGATGTTATTTCTTTGAATTAAGCCCTCCAAGAAGCAATGGTCAGAGGTTTTGTAGAAATTGTGCTGGGGGTAAAGGAAAAGTTTCTCTGAGAATATAAGGAGAAATAAATCTTAGAAGCAGGTTTGTGTTCCTTCCTGCTGCTGTGCTTAAAAGAGCTGAAGTGTCAACCCCATGGTCCTCAGAACTATGTGTACGGGCACAGACTGCTCTGGCCATGCCAGTTAGTGGCTTCTATGTCAATGGATATAGGAGGACTTCAGGAGCATCAAACACCTCCAGCATTGCTGAGTATTCCTACAGGTTTCTTTTTCTCCTTTCTTCTTCCTGCTGTGCTGCTGTTAGTTGCAGAGCAAGGCAAGATGTGAGGCAGCTCTGCTCTGTCCAGCCCTGGTGAAGACTCACTTGTGGAAATAGCCACCAGTCGATGATGAGATTTCAGAAGGAAGGTAGAGCAACACTGCTTTGGGTCAAATTTTCTCCAGTGAACAGCAAACCTGCTCAGAAAGCACGTGGTGAAGGCCACAGCTGCAGGGCTTGTGCATAAGTGCTGGAGTACACGGAGGAGTTGGTAAAAGCTTCAAAGACATGTTCTGGAAATCTTTGCCCTCTCTCACTGCCTCTCCCAAAGAGGACCCTGGCACAGCCCTGATCTTACTGTTCAGCGCTTCTTTTACTGCCAAGCCAACACCGAGCTGTGTTTTCTTCCAAGCTTTACAGCATGCTTTTTCACTGTGTTGGACTCAACCAAGGCTAGTCTCCATTTTAATAGATGTATTTTCCACAGGAAATTAATGTATTGTTTCCCCAAAGCTATTTCAGTCTGTAAACTTTGCTGCAGTCTGCCCAGTTGCACGTTATTTCAGCTGGCCAAGCGAATCTCGTGCCCCTGACAGTTCTTTTACTGGTTTTAGCCAAGGGAATTGTGTCAGGCTCAGATTTACTACTTGGATCCTCCAACTGACAGACTTCTGCAAGAGACCTGGCGTCTGAATATTCCTGTGTTTTTTTGCCAAGGAAACCTGTGTGCAGAGAGAGCACAGTGTTTTTCTAATTGTTATGTTAGTTCTCTGCCTGTATGTGTGCTATGGTACCTATAGACAGCAGGATATATGGTGTATATGGACTGTATGTGTATCGTGGTACCTATAGATACCAGAATATCCTGTCTTTGACTGTGGATTTGTTTATTTTCAAAGTCTCTTCAGTCAATATTGTTGGAATTTTTTAAATTAACCTGAGTAGTTTGAATTCTTCCTCTTCTCAGGAGGCATTAATGAAATGGCAGCAGGGGCACGCTCCACTTTTAAGGTGACAAACGCTTGCAAGCAACGACGATCCCTTCCCCGAGCCATTCTCTGTCGAGATGACAAGTAGCTGGCGGCTGTCAGGTCTGCGTAGGAAATCTCCACAGCGGCACTGAGAATGTTTATTGTAGGGAGAGAACTTTTGCCCTGTGAAGTCACCTCCTACTAGTCACCAGTAGGTTTCTGATATTCTATCACAGGAAATTCCTGGTGGACCACAAAAGCAATCCCCTGAGTCCAGCTGCTGGTTCGGGGTGGGGGTTGAGACGCGGTGCACCACACCACCGGGTTCAGCCTCAGCCTCCAGCGCAGGGCAGAGCACCTGTGCCCTGCAAAATGCAGCCGCGGTGCTCCTCAAACAATGTTAAAATGAACTATACAGGGGGGCAAAGGTCAAGTGAACCATTATTGTCCTGCATTTTATGCAAACAAAAAAAAAATGTATTAGAGGATGTGCTTTGTATTGTAACAAGGTACTGGAAGATTATATTTAGGCTTTGTGTCTTTGAAGCCCTTGGTAACACAACTGTATAATCACAGCTCTTGATGTTAATGAGGAAGTTATATTATAAGGTACTCCGTCTAACTGGGAACAGTGTAGGAAGATTTAATAACCTTTAGGAGAGCATCTAAAGGCAGCTATCAAGCCCTGGAATGCTGACTGTATCAGGTGAATACATGCACATTTCAGCAAAGGAGCAAGAATTGCAGTTGGCAATTACTTTTCTCACCTCTAAAAGCAAAGGCCTCGCTCGTCAGACACTGGTTCATTTTCTGGTACACCTTGGAGGGAACAGCTCTCATTCATGCTCCCTTTTCCTCTGCTCTTCTGCCAGGGCTTCAAGTATTCAGTCCCAGTAGCTACCTTAGAAAGAGAATGAGATTGGATGGACCTTTATAGGTGTAAGTTCGTGCACAACAGGGAAGCGGCCTTAGAAAGGATGAGCACCATGTGTGTGGCTGGGTGCTAAAATGCTGGATGTCCTTTAAGTAAAAGACATCAAACTTCTTTCTTTTAAAGATAGAGATGCTGCGGAAGCAAAATTGACCCCTGCTAAAAACAGATGACGTGCTTTCAGAGAACTGCTATGAGCTTCTCGCCAACGTCTGATTTCATCTGTCTACAACCTCAGGATGCGTAAATCGTCTGAAAAGTGCGCTCTCTAAGGCTTATGGGTTTTCAATGCCACACTCCTTGTTTGCTGCTCCCAAAGTGCTCGGCTGTTCATTGCCTTTTGCATCACCACCCCGTCGCTGACTATCCTCACCAGAGCAATCTGTGAAGTGCGAGCAGCAAGGAGCCAGCAGTTTAGGCACCAGCTCCTTTCACCAGCGCAGTGCGGTGGAACACACTTATACTGTAAGAAGCTGTGTGTTTTGGGGGTCTGATAGTGGTGGTGGGGAGCTTCTTTGAGTTAGTGAGTGTGGCTATCTCCTTTTTTTTTTTGCAAATAATATTTTGGGTAGGGGAAAATTAGTTGTGACTGATCATGAGGACCGTGGTAGCCTGCAGCAGCTGCCCTAGCTTCTTGCGATCCCGGAGCACGTGGCCTCTACACCTAGGAGGAAGGCATTATGAAGATGTTCTCTGAAGATACCCACGTGACTTAGAAGCATACACACCATTTTTAAAAAGTCAGTTACTGAGAAGTGATGGGCTGGGTAGGGCCTGTAGAGAAGTCAGATGGGCATTTTTGAAAACTGTACCCCTTATTTTAAAAGAAAGGAAAACGTGAGGCAATCGCAGCTGATTCAGCATCCGGCAGCCTCAGCCAAGTCATATTTTACCTCTTCCCTTCCCTCCTCACACAAAACTTCCAGGAAAACCTGCAAAGAAAAGGCATATGTGGGTAGGAGGAGACCTGCTTTTAATTTCTGTACCTCCTATTCAACACAATGCCACACAATGCACAGGATGCGAATATCCCAAGGCACCTTATACAATACAAGTAACAAAAGCACACACACATATGCACCAGAAAGGGGGGAGCAGCAGCAGTGACAGGGTTATGAATCAAACTGCAGGTAGAGCTGTGGGCAAAAAGCTTAGGTAAAGGAGACTTCAAAAAAATCGTCTTTAGAAAGGAAAAAGGTGAAGGCTGAAGAAATGTTGAGATGATCACGAGAATTTGATTTCCATTTCAGAGCAGGATTTATCTCGTCTCTCTGTATCGTGTTGAAAGTAGTGGCCAGATCTTCGTTATCAACAGAGGTTGGCGCAATATGTCCTCAGCGCAAGGTCCACTGATGCTTCTGTGATACTATCTATAGAGCAACCTGGAGCCAGCACTGAGTCATGTAATGGCTGTGATGATAGCAAGCAGCAGTTGCTGTGGTTTGAAAAGTATCATGGCTATTTGTTGTTTCCCCTTCTTTTGGCTGTGGAGAGGAGAGCACATGGAGGAGCTGCTCACTCCCACAGACCCACCACCCGATCTGGTTAAAAGACATCATTCAGGGGACCGGACCAAAACCACTCTTCTGATGAAGTGAGGCAAAGTCTTTGGAGAAACACCCAGCACTGAGGCTACTGCCTGCACTAAATGAGTGCATCAGAGCCTGATTACAGACAAGTTTTCTTCAGCCCTCTTACTGATGCATTGCTCTACATTTCCATGAGAAAGACAGTGTTGTGGGTGAAGCACCTGGAGCCTTGGACCTGCTCCTGCACAAGTTACTGGTGAAGGAGCTCACAAAATCTACAAAAAAAACATGTAGCCTTGAGAGGTTTGCAGCAAGAATGTATTTTGTGTTCTCAAACAGGAACAAAACCAAAACACTTTAAAAAGTGAGCGATGAGATCTTGCTTTATTAAAAGGATACTTTGCTAAAAGGATACTTTCTTTATTAAAAAGAACATTTTTTTGATTTAGAGGGCTTCATACATAGATAGGAAACACCAGGAGATTTTTAGTCACACAGAGTTAGCCAGAGCATCAAAATCAACTGTGAACGTACAGAGGCAGAAGGAAGAAACTGCAGGAAATTGAAGTGGAATTTAGCCATGAATCACTTCTCCCTGTGGAATGTGGTCACGGGAGTAATATTACTTCCATGTTTAATAAAAAAATGAAGTTGGCACTTTTTAATTACATTTGCATGTCGATAGACAGTTGCTATCAGTGTAGTGTAATTATAGTGGGCAAATAGGATCATTTCCAACATCTTAGCTGCCTAATTCTGAATAAAAGAAAAAAAAAACAAGAGAAATACAAAATTCTCCTTTAATTGGGGTTTGGTTACCACATCAAATCGATGCTTGATGTAATGTTGCTGGTAAATTCAGTAGAAAGGAGGACAACAAAAGTGCAAGAGAAGTCTTTTTTTCGTTATACAGTGAGACAAGGCAGAGATTTTGGGTAATGTCTCTATCTTAGCTGTGTGTAGTGGTATCTTCTACGGTAAGAAGATATTTAAGGGTTGGAAGGTACACCTAGAAATGATTTTGTGCTAGGGAATAACCGTTACTTTAAATAATAGGGGTTTGTGTGTGTGTGTGTTTGTGCACTGTAACCAAAGTTTTGAGTTTTAATGAGAGATTGGATAAATAAATAGCCCCTTCTTTAACAGGGTCCAGCCCAGCTCCCCAGCAAGCTCCTCACACACTGCTCGTGTCCTGTTCCCACACAGCTCTGCACAACGTGGCCTTGGCTGGCACCTTGTAGTCCTGACCAGCTCAGGAAAAGGAGTCATTTGTTGCCTGGACATGGGACTGCGTGGTGAAAGTGACCAAAAGTGAATCAGTAGGAGAGTTCCAGTAAGTGGTTTCATTTTTCTTGTGTTTAAAAAATTTTACTTGGCTAAAAGCCAGCGGTTTGCCTAGAAAGGCGCTGAACACAGGCGATGTCTGCTCTGTGAGAATTAGCCTATACCAGGCACCAGTATCCTTTCAGCATGTGCTAGTATCTGTGTGTGCACTTGGAAATCTATCTTTTCATAGTAAAATAGCTCCCAAAGCTTGTTCCATGGATACTCTGCATATAGTTTTCTTGCAGAAAATAGAGCACTTGCCTGTGTGTGAAATGTGTTGATAGAGAATCATAGAATTATTATGATTGAAGAGACCATTGAAATCACCAAGTCCAACTGTTAACCCAGCACTGCCTGGTCACCACTAAACCATGTCCCTCAGCACCACATGTACACAGCTTTTAAATCCCTCCAGGGATGGGGACTCCACCACTGCCCTAGGCAGCCTGGGCCAGAGTTTAACAAACCTTTCAATGAAGAAGTTTTTCTGGATGTCCACTCTAAACCTGCCCTGGTGCAACTTGAGGCTGTTTCCTCCTGTCCTATCGCTTGTTCCTTGGGAAAAGAGACTGACTCCCACCTTGCTACAACTGCAAACCTTGAGCACCAGGAGAAGACGCTGGCAGTCGGGCTGTTACTGATGGGAAGCTGTTGATCTTGAGGTGTCTGTTAGAGTTAATATTTGAGGAGGTAGCAAAGGAGTGGGTGGGAAATTTTGTATGGGACCTGTCCTTGTGAAGAAATGGCAAATCATCACCCAGAAAGAGTAAATTCATTGCTTTGGTTCACTGTTCCTTTAGGGGGCTTGTTGGTTTGTCGTTCGCCTTTTTAGCTTGGGAAATTGCCACTTGTGATCTGCTTTCTGGGAGTGCAAATGTCTTTGGTTGCAACTGATGGGCAACTAATCTGCCGGAACGGAAAGGGAGAATTAATTCAGTGAAAATCTCCTGTCCTAGGAGTAAACAAACAGATGTCAGTGAGCAACTGTCCCAAAGCTAAGTGCACAGAAAAAGTGATGGCGAGAGGCACAGTTGCTTACAGACAGTGGGGGGAAGGTACACGATGTTCTATGACGTTCATTCCACTTGGCAGACCACTTGATAGAAGCTGCTTATGCATGAAACTAGGTTTCAGTGGAGGATCTCCAGTCCTAGTGACTGAAGTGCCTGTCCAAGACCAGCCATGGGAACATCTCCAATCTGGCTCCTTGCTGTGAAAGAGCTGTGAGGGGAAGAAGTCATTGATCAGAAAATATTTGGAAAGTCTCTATACCAATTATCATTTTGAAAACAGTTCCATTCTTCAGCTGACCAAGGAAGAGGTTTTCTGATGTCCTACATGATTCCTGGAAGGTGTACATCAATCAGGAGGTCTCTTTTCTCCCATAGCTTGAGCTGCACTATCAAAGAGTTTGGGTCCAGCTGCCTTCCTGCCAGCTCTCCAAGGGAAAAGAAAACTCCAGTGGTGTCCTAGGAGGGAAGTTCTCAATAAATGTGGGATGAGGAACTTCTTGGGAAGAACTCTCAGTGGTTAGTGCATGAGAGGAAATCCAGCAAATGTGGGAGAAGCACATCCATCTAGGGTGAGCGACAGGAGAACTGTGTGACCCATCCCATGTGAGGCCAACCTCAGGCTCCGCTTTGGGGACATGTGGAGTGCAGGGGTGAGAAAAAGACTGAACAGACTCCGTGAAAATTTGACAAAAAAGGCAAAGTGAGCCTGGAGTTACCCATGTATTGCAGTTAGGGTGGCTGCTGGTGTGACACAAAAGACCTTCACAAATATGAGGTGCAGCATCTAGAGACAGAAGTGGAGACCACCCTGTTTGTGATAACATTTCTATGGCTTAAAAACTAGAGAAGTGTTTTGTTGGGACAGGAGGGAAATGTGGCGGTCACATTTCTGTCTGTCCTGAATTTATCCAGACTTAATACCAGAGATTTTTTTCAGGAGAAACTTGTGTGTCTGTTGATAAAAGCCAATGAAGGGAAAAATGAGAGATTCACTGTAATTAGATTTCATAACATTTAAAAGATTATTCGACACCAAAAATATGCTATAATACATTTGTGTGTCTATGTGTATTTGCATATGATTTAATCTCTGTATGTCTCTGTGTGTGTATTTATGGATGTGATTTGATTTAGGAAACTCTATCATAGGTCTCATGTGAATCTTGCCATTCTCGAATCTTTAACCATGTTGCTACACTGATTATGGTAAATTTTGTTAAATCATCCTGATAACTGACTCATTGTTAAGTGTTGTTAAAAATTATACAACTCAATCCTGTGACTTACCATAACAACATAAAGGAATCCCGAATAACTATTGTGTTGGACCCCGTTATTCCCTGAATCCCTCAATTCAATTTTCACTTGTATAATTTTCCCAAGTAATGATAGAGTGAACCTTGCCATCAACTTGAACCTTGATAAATCTCTGTTAAATTTTGTTAAATTCCATCAAATTAATGAGATACGCTTGGCATTTTATCCCAATAAAACATATTTCTCCTTTCCTATTCTGAGTCATGTGTGTTCCCCTCATTCCTTGGTGAGCAGGATCCTAAATCAGGATTCCACAAGTGATTT
>JAVSBS010004684.1:36853-68006 GCA_033124195.1 Coracias cyanogaster
TCGGTTGATCCTTGGGAGATGAGACCGACCCCCAGCTTGCTCCAACTTCCTTTCAGGGAGTTGTAGAGAGTGAGAAGGTCTCCTCTGAGCCTCCTTTTCTCCAGGCTAACCAATGCCAGGTCCCTCCACTGTTTCTCATAAGACTTGTGCCCTAGACCCTTCACCAGCTTAGTTGCCCCTCTATGGACACGCTCCAGCCCCTCAGTGCCCTTCTTGTAGTGAAGGACCCAAACCTGAACCCATTATTTGAGGTGTGCCCTCACCAGTGCCAAGTACAGGGGGATGATTACGGCTCTTAACCTGCTGGCCTCACTCTTCCTGATCCAAGCCAGGGTGCTGTTGGCCTTGGCCACCTGGGCACATGCTGGCTCATATTCAGCTGGGAGTCGACCAATCCCCCTGTATTTCCAGTTATCCAAAGTCCAAATTCCTGTGTGGACAAGCGGTTAGATGCAGAGTCAATTTCTGTAGGGTCATGGCTCTGGGATGGGAATTGGATAGACTGAATGAAAAATTATGTTTGCTTGTTACTAAACTTTTCTGCAGTTAAAAACTATTCCTGTTTTGCACTGATTGAACCAAGATCTAATGGGGGGACTGGAGTTGTTGGGTTTTGTGTATGTAAAATCAGAAAAACAATCACCGTGAACTAGCCCTGAGACATGAGGCCAGGAATTTAAGGAATATTCCAAGTCTGGCCTAATCGACAGAGTTTTGGCTGCTCTGTAGAGGAGCTGTACCCCTCACTTGTAGCAGTAAACTACTTTAAGCAAAAATTTACTTTGTTGAGAGGTTCCTCCTGTTATTTTCCATAGATCTATTTTTGAATGGTGAGATAGCCTTACTCTGCACACAGTACAAGCTAAATTGGATCTGCTATCCTGTAATTTCAAATTTCCTCCATCAGATACTAGGGCAAAAAAAAAGAACAAGCTATAAAAAAGCTATAAAAAACTAAATAAAATCTCTAAACCCCACATAATTCAAAACTAACACAATCTTGAGAGGAGAAAGGGTTTTCTATTGGGATGATCTGCATAGAAAGGATAAAGCTTCAAGGAAGGTACAAGGAGAAGCTTGCTGAAATCTTTGGAGTGTGATAAACCATAATGACCTCAGCCTGGCAAGGCAGCAGAAATTGGTCCAAACCCTAATTTTACAGTTAAAACTTCTCTTTTATTTCCGTTTGCTCCCGAAGCACAAATGCAAACTTCTACATTTTTGTGGGTTGTTAATACATGAACCTGAACTGAAGATCAGAGCCATCTCCTTCCCCTCATCTTCTCTGCACTAAGTTCCACCAGAGTCTCACCTAACAGTGACAATAGTGATAACAGTGACATTTGCTTTCAACTTTCTCTAATAATGTCTTTGAAGTAGAAATACCACTTTGGCAGCTTGTCTCCATATTCACTTTTGACTCATGCTTGTATCAAAAATAATCAGAGGGCTGGAGCACCTCTCCTCCAAAGACAGGCTGAGAGACTTGGGGTTGTTCAGCCTGGAGAAGAGAAGGCTCCAAGAAGACCTTACAGTGGCCTTTCAGTATCTGAAGGGGGCCTACAAGAAAGCTGGGGAGAGACAGTTTACAAGGGCTTGTAGTGATAGGACAAGGGGCAATGATTTTAAGCTGGAGAGGGGTAGGTTTACATTAAATATCAGGAAGAAGTTCTTTACTATGAGGGTGGTGGAACACTGGAACCAGTTGCCCATAGAGGTGGTGGAGGCCCCATCCCTGGAGATATTCAAGGCCAGGCTTGATGGGGCTCTGAGCAACCTAATCTAGTTAGAGATGTCCCTGTTGACTGCAGGGCAGTTGGACTAGATGACCTTCAGAGGTCCCTTCCAACCCAATGCATTCTATAATTCTATGATTTCCAACTACTTACCTAAAAAAAACCCCAAACCCCCAAGCCCTTCTATTACTGAATCCTACAGCTTCCAGGAGTACCATTTATCTGAATAGCTGCACTGTAAATTTGAATCCCCTTCTCCAGTCTTGGATAAGAGTCTTGGGAAGCTGGGATAAGAACACCAAAGTATGTCTCTAAACTGCAGATGGTGAGCATGGGCTACTCTGTTTTTAACACGTTTTGGCCAAGAAGCTTCAGGTCAAATGGATATTCTCATGTTTATATCATTAGAAAATAATCACAGTGTCTGTCCAAAGTGTTTTAACAAGACTTGTATATTATTGTCCGAGTTATAAAGTGACTCAGTGCAGCAGGAATGCCAGTTATGAGGAGAGGAATTCTTTCTATCCCACCCAAGGGAGTAAGAGGGAATCTCTGGCACATCCCAGTGCACAGTCCAATTGTGCGAGAGGTTCCAGCTGGTGGATGCAACACAACTAAAAAGTGAGGCCAGCATAGGTGTGTTTTGCTCTGACTGTGCTGCAGCGCACAAAGGACAGCTGGCTTTCCTCCTGGTCTTTTCCCTCTCTGCTTGTGTTTCTTTGTTTGTTTTTCACATCAGGAATTTGAGGCTTGCTTCTCCCTGGAACACTCTGCAACTAAGCTGAAATAGTAATAAAACAGATGTGAAAGATGAGAAGTCAAATGGAAAAGATTTGGTGGTGGACATGGCAGTGTTAGGTTGGGCTCAATGATCTTAAGGGTCTTTTCCAACCTAAATAATTCTGTGATTCCTGCAGTTTGGGCAGTGTCAGCATTCCTCAAAAGGCACAGAACATAGCCCAGCCATCTCTGCCATCACTAACATCACACTGACAGCCTAATACAACATTTCTTGCCTATATACCTGCAGGGTGCTGAGGTGGCCAGTTCTGAACACTGACCCTGTGCTGGATCTATGAGGCATTTTTTATTCATGCATTGTGGTGCTAGATAAGACAGATGAGCTCTTTGGGTAGTTTTATAAGGATCTAGTTTCACCTTCAAAATTCTTGCAGTAGGGTGTACTTGGTTTTTCCCTCTCTGCTGCTTGCCCTGCTCTAGAAATTCCAGATTACATTTAGGGAATCCACAGAGACCACTACATGCAGAGCAGCTCTTTGGTGTTGAACCTGCCGCTGCAATAGTTGACTTTTCTGTGAGGTGCATCACCACTTTGTGTGGGTTAGACACCAGCTACCCTTCCCTCTGCCTATATCCAGCCTCAGAAAAAGTGTGACCCCAAGCGTGATGTCCAGCTGGAGGTCCTCACCAAAGAAGTGGAAGCAGGGAGCATTGGCATTTGTAGTGCCCCTGCTAACCCTTGCTTGTGCTGAGCAGGACCCATTGCAAGGGCTGCGGGAGCAGCTGGTGGAAAGAGGCAGTGCACTCCCACCCCATAACCGCTGCTCCCCAGCCCAGATGGACCATGGCTGGAGTGCACAGCTCTAGGCATCCAGATTCATGCTCTTCTTGTTGGCTTTTTTGTGGAGATGCTGTCACGGTCCGGGCGCCAGGTCCGCCAACCCTGGGACCAAGGCTACATGAGGAGGAGATGTGGATGTGGGTGGTCCGGGGAGCAGCAGCCACCACCTCGAGATTGCAAGGGGGAAGAATTAAGTTGCTGGCTCAGCAATTTAATGAGCTATTAATGTTGATTAATACCTCTTTCTAATGATACCTGTATGAAACCAACAGGCCTTTGCCATTTACTTGGGTGTTCATTCACTTGCTGTTAGTTTAATGGCAAATTTAAGCTTTCCCACTTCACTATTGCTGCTTTTATTTTGTTTTTCATCTGTCTGTGGGTTTTGCTATCTATTTTTTTTACATTTTATATACCTTCAAGTATAATGCCTCATAGCTGAATTAGTTTCTCAAACAGTGCTTTGAGGAAACTTACAGATCACTTTGAGGGTGAGGTCTATTATAGAATCCTCCAACTTCAAAAATCCTCGCCTTTAACCATTGCTGAAGCTTTATACGAAATTTTTCAGGGTATTTGCCCTGCTCTTTCTGAAGCTACTTGTTCATCTCATCTTCCTGCAGTGAGCTGATTTGGGATCTTGATTGCTCTGTGCATCCTCCTTATCCTGATTTTTCTCTTTCTAAAGAGAAAAATGTCACTAGTGACATTTGTGATTAAAAATGTTAAGGCTAGAGTGATGAGGTAAAGGACACACTTCTTAGTGTCATCTTGTTTTTCAGTGCTCAAACGCATCATTAGGGGTACAAATCCCATTATTTCTTCCCTTCCAGGTACAGCATCATGCAGCTGAATAAATGTATGAAAGGAGTACTAATTTAATAAAAATTATTTATTAGCAACATCCAAAAAAGAAGTTATTGAATGGATAGGTGTCTGCTCTGTGTGATGAGGAAAGAATCATGACCCAGATAATAATTTCCTTAATTTATTGAAATGTAAAAAATATCACTCTGCCATATCCTTTTGAATTCAATTCAGTGGTTTCTGTCTTTATTTAGTTTGCAACCATATTACCTCATCCCAAGCTGGCAAGGTTGGGCCATCTGGGACCTTGCGGGTGCTCCGGGAAGCGTTGGTGATTCAGCGTGGGTAGGTGGCACGCTGCCCTCTGAGTCACAGTGAAGAAGTCCATCACCACCACACAATGGGGACCGTCTGCTGAAGGAGGCATCAGATGAGGTATAAAACCAACCCTTGGAAACTCCATGGCGTTTTCTTACTGGAGAAAAATCAATGTTCTATCTGAGGAATATTTTTATGGATATTTCAGCGTTTCTGTTGAACTGCTGGCACACCCACCAACATGCTCTTCAGTAGCTTCCCTGTTCTCGTGAAGGTTGAAGAGGTTCACAAAAGCATAACACTCCTGCAGGTGCGTTTATTTGCAAGGTGTTTGAGGGTTTAGCACTTGTCAGATAAGTATCATTTAGGTTGTGAGGATATACAGGGTAAAAATCTTTGCCTTCCTCTACAGGGAAAAGTGATTGATCTAGGTTTAACTAATACACTAATAAAACCCAGCCAAAATACTTCTCTTTTAATCAAGAAAATACTCAAGGGCTCAGATTTTAAAATGTGGGTACTAAGAGAGCTGCTGCAAACAAATGTCATTAATAGTTAACAGGGCTGCTTCTTGTGTGTCTTCAGTAGTGAGCGTGTGCTGAAAATGTGAATATCTACAGCATATCTCGGAGTGACTGTCACGTCTCACCCCCGAGTTAGCTTCTGCAAATGCAGTGATTTGGGGGAAAAATTTTGCTTGCTTTGCTTGCAAAGATTTTGGTTTCTTGAGATGCTCTGCCAAGGGAAGAAGGGCATCTCTGACTGAGCCCGATGGGCCTCCTGTGGCACTGCTCTGTCCTCTGTCCCCTATGAGCTGTCTGGCATAGAGCATGGTGGTGACAGGGAAGGAGCGGGCTGCCCAAAGGAGCCACCCAAATCCTTCCCTTTTCTGAGGAGCACTGCTTGCAGGGGCTGGGGAGATAAGAAGGGCAGGAGAGGGCAACTGGGGGAACGGCTGAAGCTGTTTGGCCTCCCTGGCTCAGCTCCTTCTCCATTGGTGACTCCATAGGTGAACTTGGAAAAGCTTCTGGGCGGTGGTAGGCACAGAAGCATGGAGGGGCTGGCCACAGAGGCAGCCTCTGTAGGAGGGAGCAGGACTGCTTGCATGAGTCAATAGAGAAAAGGAGGAAGGTCCTGAAGGTCCTGTCCCCTACATAACATGTGCATTCTTCAGGATGTTTCTGAAGTGCACACATCCAAAAAGTAGCATATTAGAGCTCAAAAGCTAAAATAAAGATAAAGATAAAAAATTAGACATGTGAAATAAAGCCAGACAACTTGTGGCAAAGGTGCCTGTGAGTTTTATTTAAGTTTTGGAAGGGCCATCAGTTCTGCTTTGAAAATACAATGAGCTGAGAGATATAAAATACCTAAAATGGCAGAATCTGTGTGACCATGTCTTTGAGACAGATTCTTCTCTCTTTTAGCTGGACTCTGCTTATCGGAGCTTGATGACTCCAGTGGAAATAGTCCTCTGGACATCAATCCCCAGTGAAAGAGGGTTGATCCTCATACCTCCGTGCCGCTGATAGATAAGAGCGCAACTTTTGGCAGCCGCGTTGTGGATAATACACCTTTAACACTACCTCTGCAGAAGGGGTTTGCATTATTTAATATTACTTGTCTCTCTCCAGTTTGAGTTCATGGTGATAAATCTGACTTATAAGGCACTTACAAAGATGGGTGTGGTGTGCTGATAGCATTCATGATTAAGTGCTTTCCTGTGTCAAATATAGCCCGTAATATACTACAAACAGGCAGTCGATTTTTATACAAACTGATCTGGCTGCTATCAGACTCTGACATTTTATACTAATACTTAAAATAAATCTAGAAACAGGAAAGAAAGTACAGAATTATTGTTTTAAGCTAACTGTGCGGGCTTATCTTCAAAGTGGCAGAGTTTCTATTGTATTTAAAGAAACTGGTCAGTATACTGGCGTAAAGGTTAGAAGTACGCATGAAGCTGGAGTTAAGTTCCAGCCTCAGTTTTCACTTTTGATATAGAGCCTCTAAGATGCTTTTTGTTCTAACCTGAAGACTTAAAAATACTTTTGCTTTATTTTATTTTCTTTTTCTGAGCTTGCCAGCTTTGCGCTAAAACCTCCTCCTATTGAAATCACCGGGAGTTTTCCCATGCACTGCAAAAGGACTGGGATGTGGCAGCATGCACTAAAATCTGTGTGATTTGCTGGACACTGGACTCTGCTTAGGCGTGTGAGCTAACATTAGCAGTCTTATCTTTCCATGTCTTACTGCAGGCAACCTTTGCATGTTTTTTTGAGTTCCCAGTTTTAATGGCCAAGAAAATCACAGAATCACAGCATGGTAGGGGTTGGAAGGGACCTCCAGAGATCATCTCATCCACTCTGCTAGAGCAGGTTCACCTACAGCAGGTTGCACAGGTGGGTTTTGAATGTCTCCGGAGATGGAGACTCCACCACCTCTCTGGGCAACCTATTTCTGTGCTCTGCCACCCTCAAAGTAAAGAAATCCCTCCTCTTATTTAGGTGGAACTTCCTGTGATCAAGTTTGTGCCTGTTACCTCTTGTCCTGTCACTGAGAAGAGTCTGGCCCCACCTTCCTGACAGCCACCCTTTAAGTATTTATAAACATTGATATGATCCCCCTTCACTCTTCTCTTTTCTAGGCTAAAAAGCCCCAAGTCCCTCAGCCTTTCTTCATAAGGGAGATGTTCTTGTCCCTTAATCATCTTTGTGGCCCTTTGCTGTACCCTCTCCAGCAGTTCCCTGTCCTTCTTGAACCAGGGAGCCCAGAACTCAAAATGCTAGAGTTGGGTCCCCTTGAAAATGAAGAAGACAATTTTCTGTGAAAATGCTCACCTTAACATACTTCATAAAGTGGGCACTTGACTATAAGAAAATAGTGTAAGGACTAGTGAGGAATTGAACCCGAAAAGGAAAGGTGGATCACACTTGCACTGTGATGTGACCTGAGCTTCCATTCCCACAGTCTGGACAGATCAGGTGTGCTATTACAGCCCCCAGAAGATATCCCGAGTCTGATTCATCATAAACACAGTGTGAGTGATTGGAATTTGAGCTCCACCTGGGCAAAAAGGCAATGGCAAGGACTGAATGAGGACCAGGATGATGGAGTTTCCCATCGGGAGCCTGTTCTCAGGCCTGCTGATAATTTTGTAGTGTTAATATTTCTCTTGTCTTTTT
Source organism: Coracias cyanogaster (assembly GCA_033124195.1). Classification (NCBI taxonomy): domain Eukaryota; kingdom Metazoa; phylum Chordata; class Aves; order Coraciiformes; family Coraciidae; genus Coracias; species Coracias cyanogaster. Next base: position 44,485 of record JAVSBS010004684.1, read on the forward strand.
TCCTAGTAAAAATAACTAGCTCTGGCATGTCAATGTCAAACTCTGAATATAAGGAAATGCGAGACTTTAACACTAAATGACATTTCTATGATGGAGAGGTGAAAATGAAGAGCTTCTTAGAAATGTGAAAATTTGGGGACTTGGAACGATGGAGTGACAGACTGTTCATGAAATATGCACGATCCTAAAAAGTCTAATGGAATGTTTTAGTCACTGCCTTTTCTTGTTACTGCGGCCATAGGTTGTTCCTCTTCTCATAGGCCCCAAACCTATGAAACATGAGCGGGGAACAACTTAAACCCAACAGAAGCCACATTACTACAAGTGTCTGGTTGCTCTCTGGTTTACATGTCCTTACTTACAGCAAGAAAATCCAAACTCCCATACTTTTCACTAAGAAAAACCAGCTTTATTAGTCTGTTGGGCAGGTGAAAATGTTTTTTGCCTCTGACTAGTCTGAAAATCACACTCCTCTTTTTTTTTTTTTTTTAATTAATGTAAAACATTTTGATTCAACACAGGTAGGGGGGGGTTTGTTGTGTGTTGGGTAAGCGTCTGATGATGGAGTAAAGCTTTTCTAAGGAATGCATCAGAACTTTTTTTTCTAGTGATTAAAGTAGACATTCCACCAGTTTAACTACCCAACATGAAAAATGTTGTCACTCCAGCCTTTTACTTTCTGAAATCATCTGCATAATTAAATGTATGGCTCTTTATCTTGAGTAGAATCATTTTTAGCTGAGAGAGAGGAGAATATTTCTGGTGCAAATCCATTTGCCTCTTCTTGCCTACTAGTGCTCTAATTCAGGTTGGAAATTGGAATCTGTGGGTAATTGGTACATCGTACCTGTGCAACACTTCTGTCATCAAAGGTACAAATTATTTCCCGATAAACAAAAATCATATTAAAAAACCAGAAAGTAACTGCAAAAATCACACTCCTGTTCTTGGAGTGTGGAAGCTTGGTGAGTCCCTTTAGCAGGCTTGGTTTAACACACTATGATGGCAAGGGGTGAGGCAAAATTGAAGGAAAAAATGCCTGACTGACAGCACTCCACCCAGATAAGGCCACTGCTTTGAGAAACTTGGGAATGGCTCAATGCAAGCGCTGTGCCAGGAACACACGCTCTGCTGCATCCAGGAGTGATTTTCAATCATCCAGCCTTTAAGAGGTCAGCAGTAGCAACAGCCTGCAGGCTTGTTCTCTCCTCTCAACACAGGAAAGGCTCATGCCACTCCTGAATCTGATTTAGGTCCTTTTCCTTGCAACCTCTACCTTATTTATAGAATCAGAGAATAATTGAGGTTGGAAAAGACCCCTGGAGGTCATCCAGGCCAACCCTCTGCTCCAGGCAGGGCTAACCTAATAGCCAGATGAGGTTATTCATGGCCTTGTCTAGTCAAGTTTTGAAAGGCTCTGAGGGTGGAGCTTCCCCAACCTCTCCGGCTGGGTTGAACCGCTCTTACTTGATTTTTTTTTCTTATTATACTTGCTCAGAATTTCCCTGGATTCAGTTTGTGGCCATTGCCTCTTGTCCTTTGGATGCATGCCTCTGAAGGAAGTCTGACTCCATCTTGCCCATAGGACCCTTGTAAGCAGTTGAAGACCACAATCAGGTCCCCCTTCACCCTCAGCCTTTTCTTCTCTGGGCTGGGCAAACCTGGTTTGTCAGCCCTCCTTGAATGTCATGCCTCACAGTCTTGGTGGCCCTCCACTGGACTTGGTCTAACATGTTAGTGCCTTTTACTGGGAAACCCAAAGGTGGACATGACAGAGTACTCCAAATGCGGCCTCACAAGTGCAAACTGGAAAGGAGCAGCCCCTTTCCCCAAGCTGCTGGTGGCTCTCTTGCTAACGCAGCCTGGCGTGTGCTTAGCTTTCATTGCCTCAAGGGTGCACTGCTGACTCATGTTCAACCTACCTCTGGTCCTGCTCTGCAGATCTGCTCCTTTCCCATTCGGTCTCCAGCTTGCATTGTTGCAGGGGCTTCTTCTGTCCCATGTGAAGGACCTTGCATTTGTTCTGTTGAACTTCATGATGTTTCAGTCACCCAGAAAGAATGTACAGTGAACGCAGCATCAGCAAATCCACCATCCCTTCCTCCACAGGAAGGTCTTTTCTATCTGTCTGCCTTTGAGTCTTAAATTTCTGACTTTTGCCAGAAGTCCATGAATAAGAAACTCACCTGCATCCCATAAATTTGGCTTTCTAACAGCTCTGCACTAGAGAATCTCTGTGCTCCATAATCACCCTGCATACGAGGGGTTAGTCTCAGACAAGAGACTAACTTCTAACTAAGTTAGTCTCTTCTAACAAGAGACTGCTTCCAACTCCTCTAAGATCCAGTTCCTTTAGAAGAACGTGCTACCCTGTGTTAGGCCAAAGAGCAGCAGAGAAAACTGCAAGTGTTTGTCCCACTGGCCAAAATGAAGAAAATGTCAATGAATAGAAAGGACATGACCCTCATTAAGTTATTTGCAGGCCTCTGGAGAAAGTATTCATAATTAGAGAAAATACCTAATTCAAGAATTAGGAAGAAATACCAGAAAAAATAGAAGGAATGTCATACAAGAAATTGGCACTGTAAGGGATCAATTAGTTCATCCTGACCTTTTTGGCATCATCCCATGGAAATGTGTCATGGAGAGGACTCTATTTCTGCTCTTGACATTGAGAAAGGGTGTAATAATAACTGCTGTTGGAAGACAAGGGAAATTTCTGGACATCCGTGCATGAGAAATTAGGAAACATTCATTATATGGAAGTGGTGGCAGAAAAAAACCCAGAGTACTGAATTTTGTACTGAATGCCATATCTGCTTTTCTGTTTATCGTATTCAGGAGAATGCCAATGGAGTCTATGGAGAAGACAGGTCTTCGAGGAAGACTAGGACTTTTATACACCTCATGGAAGTTCTTCCAGGCTTCTTTCTGGAGTATAGATAGTGGTTGGCCACCGGTTGTGTATCAAATAGCTGAATGTATAGACCATGGTCTCTGGAAAACCTAGTTTAGGTGCTAAACTTTTAAGCAAATATTGTATAATTTATAAAATCTAGGAGAGTTCTGCTGTTGAATTTAACTGGGATAGGTTCCATGTCTAAATCAGAACTAAACTTAGAATTGTAGAATTGCTAAGATTGGAAAAGACCTGCAAGGTCAAATAAGAGAGATGAACAGAGATGAAATGGTTCCCTCTGCCGAAATTATATCAATGATTGTGTGTTCATCCTGCAGAATGGGAATACCTTAGGGCAGGAGATGAGCGTGGGAAGTGTGCCAAATCCTGATGTCCTTTGTTCATGGCACTGTGAGGAGGAAATTAGGGAAACCCTCAGTGTCTGACTCATGGCAGACCACCAGTAGCATCGAGTTTGCAGTGAAGCGAAAAATGTAGCTGCTGATGGCAGTAAAGGGAAATCATGGCCAAAGGCATTGATGGAGCTGGCTTCAAGAGTCAGACTCAGAGGTGACAGACTGATCTAATTTCTGGGATTTGACAAAAATAACACATCTGGATTTAAAAAAAAAAAAGAAAGAAACTTATGTGAGGAAAAAGAAGATAGCTCCAAGCGTCTGAAAGGCCTTTGCCAGACATCCTCAGCAGTGCAGTTCTCACTGTTCTGGATCACTTCTTTACTGTTTATCTTGAGTAAAGCCCTTTGTAATTAAGTTAATACTGATTTAATCATGACAATCATAGCTGGTAGATATCCAAGGCAATGATAACGAAAATTAAGCAGTGTACAGATTGCATCTATGACAAGAGATGGAAGAATAAAAGAATACTTCAAGGGCAGGTCATGCTGCAGTTTTCCTATTGTAACTGCAGTTGAAAACAAACCCAAACAAACCAGAAAGCTAGAGCTGCCTCTCCTGCAAGTATTTAATTGTGATTTGTGTAATAAACTTGGCCTAGTTTGTTAACACAATCCGATGTAGTGGTGAGGATTTGACAGCCACATTATTACACTGCAGCTTGGCGTAAAGGTGGTGGGAGACGCACTCATTGTGTTTTAGGTCATTTGTGCTCATTAGCAAGCGCCGAGTCATCAAGGCCATGTTTGCCTTCTGCTAAGTAAAGCTGTAGCTCTCTCACCTGGACTCCGCATCAGTCAGATATGCAGCAAGGTTGTCCCATCTGACACCTCATCTCCAAGAGAGAATGAGTTGGGATTATGAGGCATTAGGCACAGCTCCACAGTTTCTTCAGGTTTTTTAATTACCTGGCGAGCTGTCTGCCCAACAGTAGCAGTGGATTGGAGGAGTCTTGTGGGCAGGTGGTGGGGCCGCTACCTGCAGGGCTGCTACAATACTCCATCAGGCTTAGGTCTCCATGCTTAGGCTAGAGCTTACTTAGATAAGGTAGCCAGCGCTAGCAGAGGAAAACCCTTTAGCATGATTCATGTGTTACCTGAAACAAAGCCACGGCACAGTTTCAGATTAGAAAATGTAATTACCCTGATCAGTTGTTTACAAAGAAATTGTTTGAAGCTTTCCAAAGACATTGTTTGCAGTCAGAGCAGTATCACTTCCATTGTGTGTTTTGTGTACTGGCCTGACAGATAATGGTGGGAGCTCCCAAAAAATGACCCTCTCTCAGAGCATCAAAGTTTTAAAGTGTTTGTAACCCTGCTGTAGAATCGCATGCAAGATGCGAAATGTAACAGCCTTTAAATCCATGACTATTAAGTTCATTATGTTTTAATTTGAAAATTAGACACCCAGCTTTTCAAGGATTTATGGCCTTATCTTGCACACGCTGAAGTCAATGGGAGTTTTGTCCTTGGCTTCATTTGGAACGGGATTAAGTTCTTGTGATGTAATGTTTGATCTCCAAGCAATGAATTCAAGAAATAACTAGATCTGAGTAGTTATCAAAATCACTTAGAGCTGATCAGATAAAAACCCTACAATTTTGAGGGAAAGAAGGAGAGTGCCAGAAATTCAGGGCCACTGAATGCCATGGGAAGACATAGTGGAGAGCATTTCTGTGTTGACAACATTTAAATCACAGTCAGAACCATCCTAGGCTAGCCCAGGCTGGAAAAACATTGGCTGACTTGCAGAGCTGAGCAGCTCTGAAGGACTAACTGCCTTTTCATTTTAAATTGCAGTTCGAATCTGATGCTGAGTTTAAATGTTACATCGCCCTGGGGTCAATTTAAGAGTCAGATCTCTCACCGGTTATAATCTGGAAATAGAATCTGTTTGGAAAGGTTTCAGAACTGGGCATTGCTACATCTGAACACAGAGAGGTTCCAAGTTTTTTCTTTTTTTCTTCTTCACGCTAATGTAAAGCTGCTGGGAGTGGAGAGAGGGAGAATTGGCAGTAGCTCTACTGCACAGATTTTCTGGAATGGGAAATTTTTCTAGAAGGGAAGACCTTTGTAAAATAATTAGTTTAACATGATAATTAGAGCACTAGAATAGGCAGGTGAAGAAATAATCATCCTTAACCCTCGTTGTGCTTTAACATGGCTGATTTCACAGCTGATGGGATCACATTCTACACCAACTTCTAGTGCTTTACAGACATGCCTTTTGAACTGTGTTGTATCCTCATGTAGACAGACTCTGGCTCCCCTTAGTCTCTGAAGACTCCTGAATATGGCAAATCCGGCACACGCAGGAATTTGTGAGACTTACTTCACTAGTTACGGAGGTTATTCAGCTATTCCACGGGAGCTTCAGGCACATGTAAAATGTACAGATTTTGATTAAAGGGATGCTTTGTTATGGAGGATATGCTGAATGCAGGGGACGCTGCTCCAACACCTATCTGAGCTTGGTTAGCTCAAACTTCAGCATGCTCATTTGCCACACAGTGACAAAACTGGCTTGTAACCTCTCCTCTCGTGGTAGTGCTGGTGGCTAATTGCAAGCCCTGCATTGGTGTGATGCTGGCAAAAAGCTGGAGAGAGATTCGTATTTACAAAATCTGGGAGACAAGCCCAGGGAAATCTTTCTGTCCAACTTGCTGTGTAGCATTTATTAACTGTTACTTTTCAATGGCAGGAGAAGGGCATTTACTGTAATTATTTACCTTTCTTTGCCAGCAAAAGGAGCAGTGGTTTTAGTTTTCTCTGAAACCCACCAGAATCCCTGTACCTGTGCAGAGGTTTAGAGAGCTGCCAGAGCCATGAAAGCATCCCCCTGCCACCTCTAAGCAGTGGTTTCAAAGATCTCCTCACCCTTCAACCCTCTTCCCTCTGCCTTCCTCTTCCTCCAACCTGCCCCCAAGGGGTCCCTTGCTGGAGGCTGTGCCAGAAGGAAAATGCAGATCTTTATTTTAATTCACCTTAATATCTGGGAGAGCTGTTGACACTCTCCCCCATCACCTTCCCCATGAACATATCTCATGTTGGAATTGTTGAGAATGAAACATTTGCTGCAATTCGTTACACTGGTTTTACAAATCCAGAGCTAGGTCTCACCTTCTCCGCAGTAGAGGTGTGGAGATGTCTCAGCTGGCACTTCTGCACCACGATGCTGCTCTGATGTTGATTCTCTCATCAGTCTTCCACTCATTTTTTGGTAACCAGATCACAGCATTTTCACATACTTTGTTTGCCAGAAAGGAAGCTGTACTTGTCCTCCTGCGCTCGTGACAGCATTGCATAAAGCCACTTCCTACGCACAGTATAATGAACCGGAATCTCTCCTCCTGCAGAAGGCCATATCCTCCCTCCAGCTGCATGCACAGAGCCTGGACATGTAAATGCATGTTAATCCATGGCCCTACGCAGTGTAATTTCTCTTGGCCTCCATCTGAAGTAGCCATCCAGGTGGAATCACTCATGAAATCCAGATTTCTTTTTTCACATGTGCAGTAGGTTTCCAGTATCCAAAAAAGGAGATTTCTTTGAAATAGGACAGAATAAGATCCTTGAAGAACTGAACCAGCAGACACAGCCAATAGATGCACATACAAGTATGAGTGTAGCAAGAATATCCAAGTGTTTGCAGCACTGGAAGACACTGAAAATGTGAAGGGGTCTGAAAAACTGGTATTTAATGCACTGATCTTTGGAGCCCTCACAATGAGGCATTGTTACATGTAGGATCTGCTAAACAATGAGTCCTTGATAGGACATAATACCTATTCAGAAGCTCAGCTTTGCACACTTGCTCTTAAAACATCCTTAGCTCAACTTAAATTTACCTTTGTTGCACACAATGCACATGTGACAGACGGTTGCATTCATTCATCTACTTTATTTAGATCTCTGACAGGCTTACCTACTGTCTGCCCTAAAGCCGAGGTTGTTATGGGTTCCTGAATCAATGCTATTGATGGCTAGTACCTTTTGAAATTGTCACTCTCAGATGCTTCAGGTGACACTGAAATAAGGTTGAGGTAAAGTTGAAGCCTGGAGCGCTGTGAGCATAACCTGGTTTTGCCTAGTTGCCTTTTGTGCACACCTTATATGCCCTGCTCGGACAGTTCCTCCTTTGAAATAAGAAATGCAGCTTACAGCACATACTGTACTTTGTCTACCAGCCACGAAGGATCCGAAAGGACTGTTTGTTGTTAGCAATCAGTTGAGCACCTCCTACTATGACAGGCTGACAGCCAAGCTGGCAGGTCTGGAGAGACCAGTATCCAGGATGCAGTATCCTGACTGTACGTAACGTACCCTGCCAGTGAAGCAGAGGCTTCTGTCACGAGCACCAGTGGTTGGCATTCCTCTAATACGATGGCAAATGACAGCGACAAAAAATGGCCAAGATTTGCACCACAAACACTTTGTTCAGCTTTGGTTTCCTAACCTGGAACTGCCTTGTAAACATAGTTGCTTCCATCAGCTTGCCTGCTCTTTCAAATTTAGCCTGTGCTTCCTTACGTACACCTGAACAAAAGCGACCGTTTGAAAATATGTGACCTCATGAAATCTCATGCATTGAGAAACTGAAACTTCAGGGCTCCAAAAACACTTAGAAATATTTGTTTGTACATTTGTTCAGCTGATTTTAGAAGATTTGGTAACTATTTCCGAAATCTAGAGAAAAATTTGAAAATGGTGGTGGCTTTAAATAAGTGCATAAGTTATATCTGTTTACAGAAGTTTTGGAGACTCTCAACTGGAAGAATATTTGCTAGATGGAGGAAGTGTTGAGATGCTTCACTTCCAAAAAGCAAATCCATAGTGTGGCCAGACAGTCCCTTGCAGTAGTTTAGGGTTTAATTAGAGGTAAACACTACTTAGCTCATCTGATACAAACTCTTCCCAGGAGCTAAGCGGTTCAGGATTCAGATTTCTATCTGCCACAGTGAAGTGCAATGCTAATGGGGGAAGAGAGAGGAGAAGAAAGGAAGGACTACTAAGCAAACAAGTTCATGCTTGTCCTTTGGGCAAGCCTGTTCTTGCTACTACCCCAGGAAGACCGTTTGCACAGTACTTGAAGGAGGAATGCCAGGCTAACCTTTCAAGAAGGGGAATTTAATGCAGTAGGAGAAGAAATTGCTGGTGCGATTGGCCAAGTGACCATCAGAATGATCTAAAAGGCCCTTCAGTGTGACCATGATTTTGATCAAGCACGAGGAAGAAGTGATCCATTTGCCTATATGCCTCATTTAACAGTTAACAGAAGAGATGAAAATTTAAATTAGAAGCTGTGGAATCTATTGCAAGCAAATTTATTACCTTTAAGCCATAAGGAAATAAAAATGAGAGTCTTAGCTCAAAACTTGAGCAGACACGATTTCACTCATGGGTCTTGGGAGCCTGCTCATTGCTCATATTCACTGCTAATTTAGGTGCTGTGGTGGAGAAATGGCCTGACCCAAGTTTTACAGCTATTTCTAGTCCTTTGATAACTCCCACTTCTCCCCCCCTTCCTACATTGCTTTAAAATGACACCAGATCTTTATGTTTTTGATAGTGAAAAATATAGGCCTGCCTTTTACATGGTTTTCCCTTCCTGTTACCTGGCAGCCTGATTATCTGTGATTGAAGAGGTCGAAAGTCATTGGCATGTAAATAAGGTGCTTGGTGAGGTGGCAGACACGGGGGCTGTGGATTGGCACACACAGCCACCAAGGTGGGGAGCCAGAACTGGGACACCTATCTCATCGGCTTTGCTTGGAAGACTCAAAAGTCCCAATAAAAAGGGCTCGTTTCTCTCTGGTCTTTGACCACCTCTTTTTCCAAGTCTAGGAGATTATTCCTGAAAATTAGGACATCTTTTCTGTTAAATACTCATGTATCTTAAACGTCACATATCAACTTGTAGCAAGAATACCATTTCATCTAGCTAAGATTGAGACTAAATGCTAATGTTTGTTGATTTTTAGAGAAGATGCTAACTGCATCATAATTTACCTTTTGATGGCTTCGTTTACACAGTGTTTTCAGACCTGGTTTCCTAAAGGTTAAGGGAGAGAGTCACTGAGGCTTTAAGCATAAATCTCAGCCACCTTCTGTGCTGGGCTTTACCAGCTCTGTGGCACCTTCTAACAGGGATGCCTTTATTATCACCACATCTAGCTTTGCCTTCCAGTCTCCTGGTGCAAACTGGAAAAAGGGGCCCAGAACACACTATGCCTGGGTTAGACAGGGCTTTCACCCTGCACTAGATATTAAAGGCAACTGGAAACTTGTGGCTCCTGCTCCACCCTCGCTTGTACCTGGTCACTGGGCCCCCTGCTTATGCCAAAAATCTTACAGGGAATTGCCCTTTCCAGAGCAGCGTGACCTGTGAGGATGTGGCTTGATGTCCTAGCTGTGTTATCCTGAGCATTCCCTGGGCAAACTGCTGGCTAGGACAGCTGCTGCCCTGTGGTTTTCTGACCCCCAGAAAGGAGAGGTAGGGAAATGGAAGGGAGAGGTGTAGGGAGGACCCAGCCAGCTGCTGCCAAACCCATGTAGTGAGGATCCTCTGACCTAACTCACTTGCTACTCCGCCATACACACTGCCTCAACACTGTGTGATGGGAATGCTGCAGAGCCAGTGGAGAAGAGAGAGCTGGCAGGCCGGAGAGGAGGGGAAGAGAAACAGGAAAATAGGAGTGGAAGTGAGAGGAGAGGCAAATCAGGGTGGAAATGTTCAGTTTTTCTGTTCCAGTCCATGGTCTGATTCAGTCCTCCTCGTAAGAAACCATAACCCACTTTGAGAACTGCTTCTGCTTGGGGGAATGGCTTAAAGAACATGACTGGCACCATGAGGAGAAGGGCCAGAGATGGCAGAGGGAACTGACTCGTTGCTAGTGCTGTGAGTCACTGTCATATTGGCAAGGCCAGCATTTTGTTTGGGAAAGTGTTTTCCTTCAGGGTAGGGGGCAAAGAAGAGCTGGCTTTATTGCTGGCTCTTGCAAAACCTGCAGAGCTGGGGACAGAGTTAGACAGAGCAGTGTGAATTACTCCATAGTTAGTTCTGTGTCTCCTAGAAATCTTTATGATGCAATTACAACTGAAGTTTTGGAGTGATGAGTAGGGCCCAGAACACTACAGCTAAGATCTTAAGCCTAGAGCTAGGTTATTTGCTGGATCCTATAAAAGCTGCAGGGTTTCTAATGACACTGACAGTGACTTCTGGAAATGTGTTTGGGTCACTAGGCAGAGCTGCTGCCTCCAACCCAAATAGTAAACACATTCTGGGCGGTTTTATAATTGTATATGACTTTGTTGGAGTCATAAAATAGAATCTGAATCCATCTTTGCCTTTAGTTGCTTACAGCCCTCAATCTATCCCTGTAGGATCCTGCAACCTCTTCAGCTTTTTCGTTCCTCCTGTCCTAAATTCAGAGGCCATCTCCAATGCCAAGCTTAACCTAAGCTTGTGACATGATTGACAGACTCCCTGTTAACAAACCTGAAGCCCTTTGCTACTGCCTTCAGCCTTTGCTGAGCCCCGTATGATGCATTCTGCTCCCACTGGTTCTAGCCCCACTTTTATAGCCCATTAAGCCTAACCCTGTCAGTACTGGTCGTTTCAACACCAGCCTGCATCTTATCCACTTCAGGCATCTCTCTTGGTGCCTGCCCTCATCATAGTCCTCCAAGTATTGTAAAATTCAATGATAAAGCAATCTTTTCATCTCATGTTGTGCCCAACTGGAACATAAGCCCTGCTCTGACTGCAGGGTGAGGTACAGCACAGCTAACTCATATTTGTGCCAGAACTCAGCAGAAGTCATTCACCCTTTTTAGTTTAGTCTTCATCCTACTACTGTAGCTTTGCACATCCAGTAATAAACCCAGCTCTGTCCTGGACACAAAGGCTAACCCCAAGATGCAATTGTAGCCTGATGATGTTTATAAGGATGATGGCAGGAGCTGGTAGAGCTACATGCTTTGAACTATGATTTTTGTATCATTTCTTCTGCTAGATACACAGGGTCACTCCCCTATGATTAAGCCTTAGCCTTGAGTATCACAAAAGAGAAGACATTTCACCCCTGGATCCTACAAGCCCCTTAGGGCTAGGATGAAGGTTCAGCCTGACAGCTGAGAATATTTTAAGGCAAGTTTTAAAGTATCTTGGGTTCAAGCCAGAGCTGGGTAAAGTTTCTCACAACTAAGTATGGAAGGTGTGTTTTTGTCCTGCTAGAGCTACAGATCCTCTGAGTACTGACAGAGGAAGATTTCTTGTTGTGGACAGAAGTCCTTGGGCTGCCATTAAATTACGGTTAAAGTGTCTGCAAAAGAATGAAGAATTGAGATTGCTACTGGATTCTGTGTCATTGGTCTTGGGAGAACTGTGGTGAGCAAGGAATTGAAGAATTTGGTGGTAGTCAGGAGTTACGTGAGCTTTGGGTTGGATTTGGGCTTAGGCTTAGGCTAACTCCAACAGAGGTAGCTTTATAGTTACATAGATAAAGCTCTTAAAGATAAAGTGAAGACCAGAATCATTAGCATATTTAAAGAACAAATATGTGCTATTTTTATTTCTGCTGTAGGAAGGACTTCTGGGCTGCAGTGAGGCTGTTCTGGGGATTAGGGTAAGGATTCTGGACGGCCAGGGCTAGATGTATTTCTGAATCATTTAAATCATCACAAGGATGTGAGCTTTTGCTGGTCATGAGAAAAGTCTTCTGATTAGTGCTGGGGTAGGTACAAGTCACTGGGATAAGGTTCAAGGTTAGTGTGTGCCTAAACACAGCTTCATTCTCCCTCCATTTGCCTGTGGACAGCAGCACATGCTCTTCCTGTTTGTGACTTTTCTAAAAATGAGTCCGAACAGGAACAGTTCTGCTCTGAAGGGTCTTCAGGTTTTGAGAACACTGGGGTCTCTGTTTGAACTCTCTGGTTCTGCTCCCGTTCATCTGGAATTTGGAAATGTTAAATGTAGAGTGGGAAAATATCTAGAATGCGATGCCCTGCTTAAATGCTTGGGTTTGATTTTTCAGGAGTAAGTGTTGCAGCAGAGCTGTCGCTGTCTTTCCTGGTGCCTGTTTAAGCCGTGCTTATTTTGTTAGAAAACAGCTTAATTGCCCAGGGTGAAGAGTTAAAGTTTATTTTTATGCCGCTCTGTTTTTATCTGCAGATTGACAAAACTGACTAGTAGTGGAAGCCCCTTTGTATGAAACATCCCTTATCGTATTTGTCCCTCGAGCATATTGTGTGCCAAATTATCATTCCTAATAGGCCGGTTGACTTTCTGGACAGAGGAAACATCTTGATAAGTTTGCTAAATATGTTATGTCAGAGAAAGTGTATCGCAGATCTTTTATCATCCGCATAAGGACACGCTCAGTTCAGCTCTGAAGTGCCAAATTCCCTAAGCTCACCTGTTGAGCAGCGTGTTATTCACAGCATCTGATTATCCAACTGTGTACACTCGGCTGCCATTTTTTTCAGAGACGCTTACGCAGTGGCGTTTTGCAATGACGTCAATTCTTTTCCTGCCTGACCTAGAAGACTACAGTGACTCAATGTTGGCTAGGCAGCCTTAAAGATTAAATCGAGGACACTAGCTTAATTACTTTAACAGTCCCGTTAAAGGATTTCCCAAGAATAAGAATCTTGACAAATTGTAGCTTAGGGGATTTTAGTAATTCCTGAAACTGCAGCTAATGATGCAACCCACGATATGCTCCTCATTCCTGTTGATACACTGCAGATTTGCTAACAGAATAATCAGCATTGTGAAGACTTTTGTACCACAAATCCTAAATGCATTTGAAGCTTAATTCCGATGCATGAATTTGTGGGATGAATCCTATTAGCCCAACTGGAATACTGTTTTTGCAGGATTTGGCCATAGTGGAGTATTTGCAACATATATTCAAAGCTCTCTTATATCTCATAACTTGTGAAAAATTAAAAATAATTATCACTGTGAAATGTGCAAACCTTTCAACTAAAAGCTATCCTCAAATTTTATTTTCACCTGCAGGACTTTTCCATGCAATGTGCAGAAGCTGTATTTGCTGTTGTTACTAAAGTGAGTGCCTCTGCTTAGCCCTTTGCTAACAAGCACAGCAAACGAGATTCTGATTTCTGCTACTCCTGCAGAATGTGAAGTAGAGCCAGTGACTTTCACCCTATTGCTCAAGCAGTGCTGTGGTGAGGGTTTTAAAAAATACTTTGCATTTACTATAGCTGGGCATTAATACTGTGGGATTTTTAGATTTTTCACACTAAGACATTCTCTATTGATGTTACATCATCAAGAAATAGAGTCAAATCTTTGCCTCAGTTACAGTGGTGCAGTTCCAAAATAATTTTAGTACAGTTAGTGAATTTACATTTATTCTGGAGCAAATAAGAGAGATTATTAGCAACCTATCTATCATTACAATGGAAAAGAGAATCCATCACAAACGTGGTATTTGCTAATTCTTCATGGGTTCTCATTATTTACAGCTTGTTCCAGCTGACAGCATCAGATCTGCAGGAGGAAGAGAATCTGCTCTTGGAGAGCTGGAGAGAAAAGAGGCTGAGTAAGTCTGAGGAAATTTTTGAGACTTCTCTGCAATGCTTAAGACTTGATCACCACCTCAGAAAAGCCTTCTCCCTTTGTGGTGTATCCCTCTTAGCCACACTAAATTTTCCTTCCTGTAGACTGTAGAACTGGGGGGGGGGACGGAAGCACAGAAAAAGCTAAGGTAATTTCCCTAAAAATACTTTACTGAAAGTAAATTAGGATTGAGAATAATTAATTATGATTAAAACCTATCATTGCTTGTAAGAAAACCACAGTCAGTAAATCCTCATATCCAGGGAACTCAGGGTAAGATGCACTGAAGGAAGGTCCCATATGCTTGAAGCTGAAGTACCAAGATTCAGATCCACAAGGCGAGGGAAAAAAAAATCTCAGAAAGGTTTTAGGTTTCTGTGGTTGGTTTTAAACTAAAACTTTGACAGTATTTGGCTTTTTTTTTTAATGGTAGGTATTATCTGTGCTATTTAAAGTATAGCTCCCTAAGACATGTAGCAAAAAAATGAATGCAGGACAGTGAGTGGGAATGCCTGGCTGTCAGCTGTGTGGCATACCCATAAAAAGGCAAAGGAAAAGCAGTAGTTCGCTATCATCAGTTAAATTTGCCTTTTTCCCCTCTGTTTTGTTGAATTTACTAACTTGAAAGGGTGCCATCTTGAATTTATGATAACCAATCAGATACTGAAATAATTTACAATAGTTATGAAACCTAGACATGCATATTTCAGCTTGGTATCAACCTCCCTCTCAAAACTATCTGAAGAGGAGATACCTTTCGCAATGTCTTAGCTTAAATAGTCGCCCCCTAAACCTGTAAAGGGAACAGCCTCTCCTCGCTAGGCTGGGGTCCTCTGGCTTCACCGGGTCTTTTAAGAATATCCTCAAGAACCTCTAGAGTCCTATGAAATGCCCAGCCTATTTACCTTTGATAAGAGCAAGAAGAAATGCAAAGAGAGTTGTTTGCTCTAGGGGAGAGGCAGAGCTGGACGATCTGAAGAGTTTATAGCCAGCTGTGTGTACGGCGCATCCTGAATTCCACAGTAGCCCCTTTTAGCAAGGCTGGAGATTGCTTCTTTCCCAGTGCTGAAGGCTTACTCCTGCTACCTACAGCTTCTTTAATCCAGAGCAACCACATTCAGCCCCCTCAGGAACATTTTTGGAAAACATACTATTAAAAAAATGTGGTGGTCCTGTTAGTCCCATTATAGCCATGCTTCTTGGACTTCTTTTCTTTTTAGTTAAATGACTCATTTTGAAAGAAATAAGTATATGATGGTATAAGATAAGTGTATGATGGTATAAAACAAGTGCTAAGCTTAGGTTTAACGTGCTTATGTTCAAAGCGACAGGGGGAAAATAATTTCAAAGGTGTTGTCCTGAGACTCAGAGGAGTTGCCTTGTACTTCTGTGGGAACAGACGTAGAGGAAAAGAGCACTTTTGAATAGTTTAGTAGCTTGGGAGCACACTAAAGTATAAAAACTAGCTTTGAGGAAATTGCTGTGTCCTGAAAAGCAGTCATTATTTCTAAGTAAGTAACATGAAAGAGTCGCAAGGAGTTGGCTGAGCGCTGAGCCTTGAAGGTAGCGTGCACATGTCATCTTGGGGGGAAACCAGATTCTGTCTGAAAAGATCTTTGCCTTTCTTCCTGACTTGTCACACAGATGTGAGGTACTAACAAAGAGTAATCAAAAGGGACTTAAATCAGGAATAAACTGATATATGACTCGTCATGAAA
Source organism: Coracias cyanogaster (assembly GCA_033124195.1). Classification (NCBI taxonomy): domain Eukaryota; kingdom Metazoa; phylum Chordata; class Aves; order Coraciiformes; family Coraciidae; genus Coracias; species Coracias cyanogaster. The sequence goes on from JAVSBS010004684.1 coordinate 60,108, forward strand.
TATTCCTATCTTCACAGCTATTGTGCTCTTTATCTAATTTCCCTGGCTATCTGATCAGAGCTGTTTATTTCACTGTTGAATTATTGCTGAAGTCTGAGAGGGCGCTGCTTTAAACAATGGAGCTGGTCAGCAGTGTTAGCAATTCATTTCCATAGTATCTAGCCCTGTATGGGTCTGCAAAGTCTGGATTTGCCCTTGGAGCTTTCTCTCGTACCGGATAGTTTCTGTAGATATGAGCAGAACAGCGCCGGAGTTTAATGACAGCAAGACATCTACGATAGTGGGCTTTTTTGTGATGAGTGCACTTTGATATTGCTTTGGGTTGTGTTTTTGTTACTGGTGATTGGTGACTTAAATTTGAACTACAAGACTGCTGGGGTCCCAAGGAATAGATGAGACACTTCCAACATCAGATTGCCTCATGTGATTTTCTAGGCATTTTTTTGAATAGTTGTCTCCTGGTTTAAGCAGCAAAGAGTTGACAACAAGGAGTTCTTGTTGGAAGCATCCTTTGCTACCAAGTTGCTTTTCTAACTCCATCTCCAAAGCCTGCATCTACTAGACTTGCTAAGGCTGTATTGCTGTGGTGTCCGTGGAAGGGAGGGACAGACGGAGCTCGCTTGTCTTGACTTTATGTTGATATGACTAAGCAATGTCGCTCTCACCTAGTTTAAATCCTGGACATTCTGAGGGTTAGGACATTATTTAGAACATAGTTGTATTTCCACTTGCAACTCATTACCCTGTTATATCTGAATTGGGAAACAGCTGTTTTATAACTGGGCCTCCTAGTTCATGACAAGGAACATGTCCATGCTGTAATCCACACTGAATCATGTGCACAACCACACAGAATGACTATGGTTGGAAAAGACCTTTAAGAGCATCAAGTCCAACCGTTACCTATCTCTGCCAGGCCCACTCCTACATCAAATCCTTGAGCACCCTATCTAGACAGCTTTTAATTCATCCAGGGATGGCAATTCAACCACTTCCATGCATGCTGGCAGGACTGCTCAAGCTGGGAGAGATACCAGAAAGAAACGGTGCCACGTAGTGAAGCAGTGACCCAGCCTTTGCTGTGAGCCATCCACCCTGAACCTGCATCCAGCCTGTGCTGAAACTCAGGCCACTGGGGTGGGACTGTCCTGGGCCCAACAGCTCAATATGTTCTACTGCAACATGCTCATGTCTGATGGTGAGACACCTGCATATAAACGGCACTGAGAGCTGTGGCAGGGCTGAGACTGCAGCTGCTTTCCTTGCCTGAATGCAGGATGTTATGGCACGATGCTCAGGCCATTTTTTTAAAACCTGGCAGGTCTGGACAATATTTCTGGTAGTAAATGGTTGGTGTCCCATCGTTACCATTCTGAAAAAACACAGTCACTGACAGTATGTGATCTGAGGGTTTACCCTGCTGCAGATGAGGCACCTAGCAGATGGCACCATGGATATTCCAGGTTGTTCTCAGTGCTGATCAGCCAAGCCAGGAGGTAATTTGTCTGCTGGCAGTTCCCCCCTTCTCTGTGGATTTGAAACCAGCTGTAACGGAATAGTAGACCCTCCCAAAGTGTGTATCTGTGCATAGGGGTAGAGAGTACTGCTATTTTTATACCTTATTTTATCAAAGGCAAACCTACCAAGATTTTCTTCGGAACTTTAAAGCGCAGATGGGCCAGAGCAGTCAGTGAATACACAGTTACTGCATACAGTGAAGCAAGTGTCAGCTGCAACCGACCTCTGGAAACAGGCTACAGGAAAGCTGTTGGCCTTAGGTTGCTTTCCTGGGCTGTAGAGCAGGCGCTCACACTGCTGTCCCTAGTGAATGGGTGTATGACACCAGGAGAGAGGTTGGCTTTTGGGAGCAGCAAACAAGCTCCCCGGAGGGAGGCGAGCCCTGCCGGGAAGCTCAGCTCCCTGCCTGCGGTGCCTGGGGAGACCCACTGGGACCTCGTCCATTTGATGTGTTATCTCTGTTGATCTGACACCAGAGCCGAGCTGGGAGGTATCGTTTCTCAGCTATTCTTAGGGATTTTGACACCTGCTATAATTATCAGAGCAGTCATTTGCGGAGGGCCGGAGTGCTGCATCTTTGCACATTGTTCTGGCAGGCAGTTTCAACTTCTTCCCTGGACGCATCCAGACCTAGTGAAAATAAAGGGGAATTTCTATGAATGCCAAGGAGGCTGCATCCTAGTTAAACTGGGACTGGTTTTGATGCTAATTCTTTCTTGAGGAAACTGTCAGTGATAACCAGCGCAGATCTCGAATCCACCTTGCACTCTACCCTGTCCTGTGCCCACACCTTCTCTAGTTTTGGACAAAAAAAGGCTTTTTTTTTTTTTTAGACAAAAGAACCTCAGGGAGGTGGCCACGCTACCCATAAAATGACATCTTTGGGAATTACCAAGTAATATCACTTGTTTTTCATCCTGAACATTATACAGTACAAATAGGAAATAAAGTATTATTATTGGCAGTGAGAGACGACAAACCTTGGTCTCTTGCTTGTACACAAATTGTTTCCATGTTTCATTAGCTTCTGGAGGTATTCTGCTTCTTTCCTCTCCTTGGGGACAAAAAGAGGAACTCGAGCACAGAGTGTAACCCCTTCCACACCGTCCTCTCTCTGACTGCAGAAATCCTTTCAGAAATTTAAAGAGCTGTCATGACTGATCTGACTGTTGCTTTACTTTATATTCACGCAGGATTTAGGGAAACATCAGGCAGGATGGAGATAATTGCATGTGAATAATTACAAAGAATAGAAAGGGATAGATGGGTAATTACAGAGCTTCTCTTAGGGACAATATTACTTGTCATTAAATTTGATGGACTGACTTTCTTTCGGATAAACAGGCAAATGTGCCTTCCTAAACGCTTAAAGTTACTTCCTAAGAAACATACATTTTGTTTAGGCTTAATTAACCCTTCCTGAAAGGAATAAAATGCTGGTAGGAGTAAAATCTTTGCTGAGAGTTACATGTGGGTGACAGAAAGTCAATCACAGAGATTTTCAATCTCTTTGTTCAAGAAAAAGGACAAAAAATGAGCTGATTTATTATTTTGATTTCATAGAAGTGTGTTAATTTCCTTGTATCTCGGTCATATTACTTGTTTTGTGATAATTCCTAAGATGGGTTGAGCCCTGGCTCTTGCATCTGAGCAGTCACAAACGTTTGAGGAATCTGAACTCAGATGTAGATCAGTATTTGAATTCTGACTCCTTCTGGACTGAAACCAAGGCCAAACATTTCCCCGAACTTTCAAGAAATTTACTTTCAAGACACGATGTGAACCCAAATCGTGCAGTTCCAGCAGTGGTGGAACATAATGCAAAGGAATATAAAACTTCCAAGGTGCTTATACTTGGCTGGGCTGGTGGGGCCCTGCTGCTTCTCCCCAAAGGGCTGGGGACTGCCTTGGAGCAGTGTGGGACACCCCACATTTGAAACCCTGGCAAGGCTACATCAAACAGACTCAGTGTGGATCGGGACCATGAGCAGGTCATTTGAATAATGGTACCCTGAAGTGTGAAGATTTTCATGTTTTCATGATGCTGGCATTATTATGGTCGGTATCCTCACCCACGTAAATGTCCAGTCCTTGTAAATCCTGCTAAGAGGAAAAGACAGCATCACAGAACTGTCATTTGCAACAATAACCAAAGAAAGAGGGCAAAAAAAATCCAAACCAAAAAAACCTCCAAGATAAAAATATACCGTAGGGCAAATCTGTTGCCGTGCTGCCGTTGGGTGATGGAGTTTCCATCGACATGCCCTTGGCAGTGCCGACCTGTGGATAACGTACAGCTCCCCAACGCCTGGCAACACCCCTGTGGGGGTACGTGTCTGTGCATGCACCACCCCACACCACTGCAGCCTGTGCACGAAGATAATTTTTTCCCCCTTCAGGGTCGTAAAGAGCAACTGTACAAAAGGCTTTTTTTAATAGAATATGTTCTTATCTTTCGTAAAACATGGACCCACCCGACACTTGGACTGGTCTGTGGGCCCCACCCTTGCCCTTTTGTTTGGAGCCTGGGATCTTATGATGAACCGGGTTAGTACGTTGCTGTTTATGTTCTTTGAACCTCATCTATTTTGTTTTACGAGAATATATCACACCGCTGTGGACTGACTTGTGCCATGGTAGTGACTATTAGTGGGTAGCAGGGAGTGGGGTCCAAAAAGGATGTGACATACCTGTCATGATCTGCTGAGGTTTCCAGGCTTAGGGTTGGCGACAGCATGATGCTGGCTTTTTAAAAATTAAAGGGCTGGAGCGTGAGCTCCCAGTTCTAAAAATCAGGAGCAACTGCACTGAAATCAGTGGATTCTCCAAAGTGCAAAGATCATGTATCTGAAATCTGAATTGTGCCTTTGAACTCCTAGGTTTCCAAAGAGTCTAAATGTGTTTCGATCAGATGGTTTATGACATTTTGGCAGGCACCCAGGGCGTATAAAGTGGGGGTCCTTCACCTGCTTCTGATGCTTCCCTTCCCAGCTTGATCCATTCACTTCACTAGACTGATGCCCACTTTGCACTGGTGCAACCATTAGGTCCCAGTGCCCAAGGCCCAGCATTGAAGCTCTAACACAGACTCTGGAAGTTGCGCATTATTGATCGTGTTCTGGTATTTGCTACTAAGCACTTTTCCCACAGGACAATGGACTACTAAATCAATACGGTCAGACTTGGTGCCAGACACATGGAGGCTGATGGCAGGGGCTTCATGGAGCCAGTCGTCATGGAGGAAGACCCGGGAGGAACCTTGTCTCTAGAGATATAACCCTGCCTGTCATAGCGGACAAATGAGCCAGCCCTACCACCCTAAGGGAGAAGGGCTTTGTCCTCTGGTGCAGACAACAGAGGAAGTTAGTGAGGTAAGTAATGGCCTTTCTCACCCTCCGGCCTCTTCTGGATGGTTTGCAGCGAAGGGGAGCTGGGAAGGAAGGGCTTTTGCCCGGCTGTCAGAGTAGGGTCCAGTATTATGCCTGACATTGCTGTGTGAGGGTGCAAAAGTTACAGCAGTTCCTCAGGTGTGCAAAGGAATCCAGGTGAAGGTTGGATTACACAGGTGTCCTGGCTTCACTGGGACAACGTCCCAGGCCAGCCATGGTCTGCAGGCCGTTAGCAGTTTTCAGTCGGCCAGGAGCTTAATTTGGGAGGGGCAAAAACCAGAGCAGCTGTGCCGAGTTAACTACAGGTGTATCCCATACCATGAATATCACACACTATAAAGTGAGAGGTTTGGTGAGGGTGAGGGTTCCTTGTGATCCTGCTTCTCATCCGTGGAGAGACTCACTTACCATCGTGCTCCTGAGGCTGCTTGCTTCTATTGTGACACCATACATTTGCTAGGCTGAGTATGACTTTTTATACTTTATATTGGCATTGGTATTAGCTTTGCTGTTTCATTTAATCTGTTTTCATTTCAACCCATGGGTCTCCTCTCATTTTCTCGATCCTTATTCTGGGGAGGAGTCAGCAGGTGATAGAGCAACTACTACAGTGTAGCCTGGACACAGGCTAAGTGTAGACAATGGCAAAGTAAGCCTTGGAGTTAGCACTGATGTTCGCTTTGGGCTGGTTTTGTCTGCTGTTTTGTGAGTGTTCTCTGCTGTGGTTTCCATCCAAATCACATTTCACGTAACATCACAGTAGGATGTGTTGGCAGTTTGGTGTGAAAAGTCTCCTTACCTCCTGCCACTGCTCTCCTACCATTGAGTGATGACATTGACCACTGTGCCAGCTTTCCTGAGGGTGTATGGGACACTGGATGGGGTGGCTTCTAGTAAGGCAGGGCACTCAGATGCCCCTGGTGGGACCTGACTGCAGATCCAGGAGGCAAATGGTGGTTCATGGGGAAACCTAAAATCTTACCCTCTTTACTGCATGGTACAGGGTCAGAAAGCCTGGAAACACTGGTTTTGGAGCCAGGATTCTTGGATGTGCCTCTAGCTGGAGGTGCTGTGCCCAAACCTCAGAAGCACAGTCTTCTGAGCACAGAGTCCTCTGCTGCAGGACCTTGGAACTAGACCCAAGAACCCCAGAGAGCACTGGTGTCTGTGGCTCTAAACTGGTGTGTGGAAGTGGCTGGAGAGACCACTGGGTGCCTGCCTTGGGTTTGGTGAGAGCTTTTTGAAGTAGGAACAATTCATGTGAAGGATTTTATGCTCTACAAAATCCTCAGCCAGGTCTAATGCTGACACACAAAGAAAACAACATTATATTGTTTTGCCAGATAAAGGGCAGAAGAGATGGTACAAGATAGTTCTGTAAAATCCTAAACCTGATTGATTCCCGTGTTTTGCTGACATTATCAGATTAGTTTAGAAAACAGCAAGATAAAAAAGTATTTGGAAAACAGACATCACTAAGACTTGCTTGCAATGTGTCTGGTCCTACCATAAAAGGATTTGTAGAGTGAAATGAAATTATTCACTAGAAAGGCATAAAATTGTAGGTGTTGTTGTGTCAGTCCTGTGGTTACCTGTTCCAGAGGGCATCTTTTCAGCATTTGTTCCAGCCGAGGCCACGCTTGATTTTGGTCTGGCAGGATAGCCATGGTAACAGTGTGCTTCCAGGTATTCATCTGGGTGGGGTGAAGAGCTGGACATCTTCCAAAATTCTGCTCTGTGCTTCATTAACACCCTGAAACCCAACTTGCAAATACTACAAAATGGGGGGAGGGGATGGGGGGTAGATAAGGATTGCAAGGGGAAAAGTGAGAGAGGCAGAAAAGCTTCATTGTATGAATCTTTACTATAGTAAAATTCCATAGGTTTCTATAGTTTGTGTAAACCCAGCCTGCATGAAATCTTATGCTGCAGTGCAAGTGACTGTGGCTTATGGAAGAGGACAGAGAAAAGGCTTTGGGAGGATTCCAATGTGAGTAAAATAGGTGATGGAGCAAATATAACTTAGACAATACAGAGCCTATCAAATGTGCTTCTCAGTTTATTTATCCCCTTTTGATTCTTTCATGTTACTAGATGTAAGTCTTCTACATGTGGTCATTATATTGCAGATACAGCCCCAGCATCCCAGTACTGTTATGCTCAATGGGACTGTGCAAAGAGCATGCTATGGCTGGAGCAGAGAGACTGGGGTTTAATCTACTAAAGGCAAATTCATGTTTGTCTCCTTATTCACCTTTTCTTTCTTGCAAGAAATGTCAGTGAGAAACAAGAAGCATGCCAAAAAAGAGCCTGTCCATTTAGAAAAGCACCAACTATTTGCGGAGTTGAAGTATCAAAAGCCAAACTCTGCTTTTTTTTTAAGATCATATGGGTCAGTGCAATGGTTCCTAAACAATGTTGGGGGAGCAGAGTGGGGGGAAAAACCAAACCCACCTTTAGTACTGTCCACTTACCAGAACAGATGTAATTAAGAGGGATAATAGTTACTGCTACCTAGGTTGACATGTTGGGGATTACAGTGGATATTTCAAGTATGAAAGTTCTAGAGCTTCAGCTAAAGATGAAGGGCTTCCATATCCCTTACTGCAACAAGTGGATGGCCTTGGTGCTGCTGCACACATCAATGTATCTACAATACTTGCTTCCTGCAAAGAGCACAGGTAGCTTCTTTCCCAGCTCCCCAAGGAACTGGACTTGTTGGACTATCTGGAAAGAAACATCTCCAGCGCATTGGATCACAGAGCAGAAGAGGGCAATGTAAATGGGTAAAATTTAGGGGGTTTTGTAAGTAGCTGTAGGGCAGATTTTGAGCAGTCTGCTCTTAGTATGTTGTAAGTCCATTCTCCATTTTAGGATCTGTACAAATACTCTGAATAGTGATTTAATTTTATTAAATCTAAAAGGAGGTTGTAGCGAGGCTGGTGTTGGTCTCTTCTCTCAAATTAGTGATGATAGGACGAGGGGAAATGGC
>JAVSBS010004685.1:0-11481 GCA_033124195.1 Coracias cyanogaster
TACTTCTTAACAGCTTGGCAAAAAAAAAAAAAAAACACCAAACAAACAAAAAAAACCCCAATGACAGTTCCAGATGTCCCTGGAGGGGGTTGGACTAGATGAGCTTTAAGGTCTTGTCCAACTCAAACCATTCTATGATTCTATGACAATGCTGACTAGATCCATACCTGTTAGGCCCCAACACCACTAAAATGGTAGGAGAAATGTTTCTCCTTTAGTCATATGAGTTAATTCAAGAAAACAAAGGGGAAAAAAAAAAAAAGTGAAAAGTCAGCCCAGTCTTTACATGAACCAGTTTACACAGAAGAGCACACAGGTATGATGCAGCAGTTATCAAGACATGAAAATGGATGCACAAGTAACATCAGCTCTCAGGCTATAAAACAGAGAATCAGCAGAGATATTTCATAAGGCAACTGATAAAGTCCAGTAAACCACTGAGATGAAGACAATCACACCATAAAATGACAAAACACGATACGAAATCTGTCTTTGTCAGCCTCAGCTCTATACGTCTCAATGTTTCTTTCCTTCTTGTAAGCAAGCCCTGAAGTGAAGTTTAACAAGTCCGTTGCAACAGCAGTTACTTCACCTGTTCATTTTGTTTGTTCTTGCCCCAGAAAAAACCCAGAAGATAAAGCCTCTGGACTGCCAGTCTGCTCACTACATCTGTAAGAAGCAGCCCTATTGCTTTCCCAAGGTTGTGAGAGAGCTGGCAGATTTATACAGAACATCAAGCCAACACCAAAATACCTGTGAAGGCCAAAAAGGAGAAATGAAATGACTGACATGACACTTGGACCTTGAGAAGAACATAACAAGATAAGTAACAAAAAAGGAAAACGTATTTCACAATAGTACCTAATTTCTTGAAAACCTGGTAACATCTGCAAGAAAGTCAAGTTCTCTGAAGCTGAGAAATATGTGTATGCATGTTAGCTTCAAGATACATATTTTTTAAACAAGCAATAACAACAAAAGAGTAAAATTCAGTGCAAATACAAATCCTACTTGCTCAACTGGAACATACAGTGGGTTTTTTAACTCCCACTACTCCTGAGAAAGAGAGAATAAGCAGACAAAACAGTCCTTTTTTCCCTGGAGAAGAGAAAGGGAACAACTGGTTTAAAAAAAAAAAAAAAAGATGGGGGGGAAAGGAGGGGAGTCTGGAAAGTAGTAACACAGGGTGCTAAAAGAAAAAAAACAAACCAAAATCCCAAAACAGAAAAGAAAAATTGTAAGCTGTAGGTAACCCCCCTCCCCGAACAAGAGCCACCCCCTTTTAGGTGCCAAGTCCAAAGGAATTCAACTGCAATGGGAATTAACTACCTAAATACTTTTATAGGTCTGTTTCCTCCCTGCTTGTCCTAGAAAACTAGAAACCAAAGAGGAGTGTGACCAGTGTGAAAAAGAGATGATTCGCTACAGCTACATCCCAAATTTCATCAATGGCACACAGCGAGGAAGCACCCAAAACTTGCTAACCGCACAGGGAAAGTACGGCTTGACGGGAGGTCAAGGGGAGGGGTGCTCTGCTTATTTAGAGGCAACAGAGCCCCGGAATTTCTCCAGCTCCCTCTGGAGCGGAGGCAACGGGGCCGGCAACGGGGGAGGGGCGGCCGCCCTGCCCCGCACCGCCGTCCCCACCAGGAAGCCCCTTCGCAGGGGAGCTCGCTGGGCCCTTGTGATGGAGGCACGACCTGCCGAGCCGGAGGAGCGGTCCCGCGGGCCCAGCAAGGTCCCCTCTCCGGTGCTGCCAGGGCCGCGAGGCCTGGCGGGCCGCGGCCGCCCCGGGAGATGTGGGGGCACGGGGCCTGGGAAGGACCCAGACCTGAGCGGAGGTGGCTAACCCCGACTCGGGGAAAAGGGGGCTGGCCCGCACTTACCTGAGCGCGGCGTCAGGGCCCAGCTGCAGCGGCCAACACCATCCCGGGGCTGGCCCGGGGCAGGGGGCGGCGGCGCGGCTCCTCCCCCACCGCCCGCCCTCCACTCCCTCAGCGGCGGCGCCGGAAGTGGGCGGGGCCGCGGGCGGGGCCGCAGCCGCCGCGGGGCCTCCACAAACAAGCTCTATCGGCATCACGCGGAGATCTCGCGAGAGTTGAGGGGGAGCGGGCGGGGGCTGTGGCGAGTTCTCGCGAGAGTTGCGGGTGGCGGCCAGGGAGGTTTGTTGGTCCCCGGCAGGGCGGCGCCATCTTGGGACGTCGGGGCTGCGAGGGGGCGGGCTCATGGTAGAATGATTCGGGTTGGAGGAGACCTTCAACATCATCCAGTCCAGCTGTTAACCCAGCACTGCTACATGCCCAGCACAAAACCATGTCCCTCAGCACCACAGCTACATGGCTTTTCAGTCCTGCCAGGAATGGGAACGCCACCACTGCCCTGGGCAGCCTGGGCCAGCCCTTCACAACCATTTCGGGGAAGAAATTCTTCCTCATGCCCAACCTAAACCTTTCCTGGTGCAACTTGGGGCTGTTTCCTCTTGTCCTATCGCTTGTTCCTTGGGAGTAGAGACTGACCCCACCTCGCTCCAACCTCCTTTCAGGGAGTTGTCGAGAGCAAGGAGGTCTCTCCTGAGCCTTCTTTTCTCCAGGTTCAACAACCCCAGGTCCCTCAGCTGCTTTTCACAAAACTTATGCTCTAGACCCTTCACCAGCTTTGTTGCCCTTCTCTGGACACATTCCAGCCCCTCAATGTCCTTCCTGGAGTGAGGGGCCCAAAGCTGAACCCAGGATTGGAGGTGCAGCCTCCCCAGTGCTGAGTCCAGGGGGCCAATCCCTGCCCTAGTCCTGCTGGCCACACTAGTGCTGATCCAAGCCAGGATGCTGGTGGCCTTCTTGACCAACTGGGCACATGCTGGCACATCTTCAGCCAGCTATCAACTGGTGTAAGGTCCTGGCCAGGTGCCTCCTGGGCGAGGGGTCTCACTGTGCCTGAGGAAAAGCGGCCCCTTGCCAGTGGGAAAGGCCAAGCCCCAGGCCAGCGCATGGCTTCCCCCAGCACCAGTGTCGCCAACTCCCATCCCCTTGCAGGGCCACGGAAGTGCAGGGTGACTCAGCTGCCGTATCAATCACACTGAGTCACCAGGGAGATGTGATAAATGGCAACATGAGAAGAGGGGATTAAAACAACAATTAAGAGGGTGATTTCAGAAGGGGAGCTTAAACACCTGGCTTGCTACAGCCTTTGCATTAGTGCCTGCTTAGGCACTAACTCACAGTTAGGTTAGATCAGCCCCTCAACCTGTAAAACTTAAATATGTGCATAAATGTAGCAAATTCTTCCATTCATCAGCTTCCAATAAATAAGGGAACCAAAATTAAGGCAACAGAGCAGCACCCAGATTAGAAGGTTTGATAAAGTAAACCTAGAGACTAGACACAAGTCAAGTTTGGCAGACAGCTATTGAAATACCCAGAGCGCCCTAAATATTCACTGGAACGATACCACTTCACCAAAAAAATCTGGAGTTTAGCTTAGTCAGATCTAGTTACACCAGTGCAAAATCACTACTCAGAGCCCTTAAATTGTCTTAACCCTTTCACAAGCTTAATGCAAAAGACAAGCCCCCATTTGAACTGGCTGAAAAGCATTTGCTTTTTCCACAGTTCTTTTTAGTAACAGCCTGTCCACTGCTAATTGTTCATGCTATGCTTTCCAACTGGAAAAACACTAACCAAAACATAAAGAGTGTATGTGTTTAGAAAAACCTCCTCTCTGGCTTCAGCAGCACAGAAGGCAAGAGAAAAATACTCCAATGTTTGTATGTGTGCCGACAATGGATAGAAAGAGTGAGTGTGGCAGCCCTTTTGTTGCCCTGGTTCCATGGCTATGCCACACAGATCCACCATCTGAGATGTTTAAAAATTGCCAACTTTAATCTAGAAAATTATCCAAAACACTAAATCCGAGGGGTCTTTTTTTTTCTGATTACAGAGTAATCCAAGTGCATAATGATCCAAAATGAACCCGTTGTATAGCAGTGGAGATGCAGGAGACAGCCAGGACCCTGACAGGGCACCTCGCACCAGAGGGTATGTCTGTCCAGAACTTGCCGCTTGCCTCCTCCCTGGCAGAAGGGACCTGGTGGGTCCCTTGTGCTTTGCCAGCCGGATGGGAACCTTGTTTGTGAGAAACCCATGTGCCAAGTGTTTTAGAAAAGCCTCTGTGTGATTTTGCTTCCAGATTCCCATGCCAGTGCAGCTAGGAACCAAGAAGATGGCCTGAGGATAGCTGTACTTTCCGCAGCAATAAGCTGAACCCATTTCACGCTCTGCAGTGGACTATGGACCCTACAACACCGTTTCATGATCCCCTTGTAAAGCCTGCTGGGGCATGCGGAGGCAAACAAAGGTTGCAAGTCAACCTCAGCACTGGTATTTCCCAGCTCATTCACCTTTTAATAGTGACATCCTGGAAACACAAGCTTGAAAATTCCAGATACTGATGTATCTTCTGCTTTTGCTGATATTTTTAACTCTCCTGAAGCACAGGTCCCACTGCTAAAGTTCAGAATTCAGTGAGCAGCCGGAGTCACAACAGTGTTATTATTAGTTAGGCTTAACATGCCCTACCTTAACAACAGCTAAGCCGCTCTTCAGAAAAGTCAAGAAAACCGCTTCTATTTTATCTTCAGGTATTACCAGCTGTCCTTCCTTTGTCTGCAGTGCAGCAATTCAGTTAATATCTGGTCATTGTGACCTGTGCTGGGATTAATAAAATGTTTTTATGAGCCAATTCATAAAGGTGCTGTCAACAAACTACTGCCTCCTCTAAAGACTAATTAAAGCCGAGCCAGTAGTGTCCAGCGCAGGCTGTAACGGTGTCAAGTCTCCTTGCACCCTCTGCCAGTTCCTCTTATTAGCAATGAGCGAAATCTGGTGTCTGATGTTCACTGACCCTCTGGAGCTCCTTAACAATTTCAATTTACAACAGTGTGAAGAAAAGTCTTGGAAAATCAGGTTAATCTAAAGCCATGGCCTGGTTATTCTTTTCCTTCAGACAGTGTTGTCATAAGTCTAGACAGAGAGACAGCAGCACTGTTTACTGGCAGCAAGTGCCTCCTGCTCTTCCTCTCTACCCACGCAACATCTGGGCTGGGAAAAACTAAGTGAACCTGGTATATATACACAAAATATGTATCATAAGGGACACATGGCATGCACACACACTGCCACATTTTCTCCATTCATGTCTATCTGTCTTTTGTTCAGGGTTTCACAAGATGTTTTTCCACTCTCTCACCGCCTTTTACCACTTAGGCTCAAGGAGCGTAGTTTCAGCTACTCCTGAAGCTGATCTGTGTCACCCAAGAGTGACAAGACCAGGATCTTGAGAAATACTGTTCACTTACAGAGAACCTTAATTTTCGCAAGTACCAGCTGATCTGGGGCAAATTCAAACTGCTCTGGGGAAAACTTCCCTGGTGGATACCCCAAATCTGGCACTACGCTGTGTGTTTGAGGCATCCAAACAAGGTATTTCCAAAGGTGCTGCTGAGGAGGCGAGAGTCTCAAAGGTTCAGCACCTCAGGAAATAACCACTGGCAAGAGTTGTTCTTAAAGTGATTTCATAATGTTCTGTCTCTCCCTCTATATCAATTAGTACCTAAAATCACTAATGACTTGTTGAACATTGTTAGTAGTTAAAACCCACATACAGTTGATGTGCACTTGATGGAGTATTTTATTTTCCCACCAGTGTGTCTGTGACCTGGCAAGTATTTCACATTTCACAGAGCAAGAGCTTGAGCAGTTGCAGACATCAGTGGTGCGGCAAACAAACCCCGAGGTTTCTCCTCTGTTGGATTTCAGGCAATTACTCAGCCATTTTCCGTCACCCAACTGCGACTGTTTTTAAAGCTAGAGAAGATGAGACAAGCATCTTGCATTTAAACTATGCCACCGTTTAAGCACTGTTTATATCTTCTTGTGCCCTTTTTGGTCTTTTTCTCACGTTTTTTTATTTTTAACACCTATGTCCCTCTGCTGGGGATGAAGCAGAGGAAGTCTGTGTTGTGTTAAAGTATCAGCTCTTGCCTTAATGAGCAGTTGTGGAAGTTCTCATGTTGTCAGGAGCAAAGAGAATCGGCCATTATCCCAACTCCCTCATGGCTTCTCTGAACACAGCTTTGCTGTGCTCTTACTTTAAAAACCCTAGCTCTGCATGCAAACACATTCTGTCACTGAAAAATCTCTGGTGTGGCAGAAAATGTCCTCACTAGTAGTCTTTGTTCTCCACCCCCTTGGTTGTTTCTTTGGGTTTATCTGTGGTGGCTTTCTCCCCTCCCTCTCTTCAACAAGAGCATTCCACTTTTAGACTGAAATCATTAGAGACCGACCTGTCACATCAGTCCTGACACTGGCTTTGGAGTATCAGAAGGAAGAGGATGTTGTGCGACAGTAGCTATGGCAATGGTGCTTGCAGTATTACAGCTGCTAGTTCATATCCACGTAGCCAAGGAAAAGTAAGCATCGCTGACGTGAGGCACGTGAGATCGTTGCCACGTGTGATGCTCTGCCTCCTGCGCACCTCTATTCGTGTCTGCTGCAAGCCATTTGGAAGAAGAGCAGATCACTATAATTTCATTGTGGTCATGATGGCAATACCAGAGCATTTTTCCACATGCTGCTTTATTGAAGTCATATGAAAAGGGGATGTCAAGTGTTCTTGCAGTAACAACGGGCTTCCGTTAGTCAAGAAAATTGTGCGTCACTGTGAACAGCAGAGCACTGAAGGTGAAACAGGCCAAGAGAAGAGCAAAACAGCACCATGGGCTGAATCTCAGAATCATTGAATGAATTGGGTTGGAAAGGACTTTCCAAGGTCATCTAGTCTAACCCCCCTGCAGTCAGCAGGAATGGCTCTAACTAGATCATGTTGGTCAGAGCCCCATTGAGCCTGGCCTTGAATGGCTCCAGGGATGGGACTTCCACCACCTCTCTGGGTAACCTGTTCCGGTGGTCCACCACCATCATAGCAAAGAACTTCTTCCTAACATCTCATCTAAATCTACCCTTCTGTAGTTTAAAACCATCACCCCTCATCCTATCACTACATGCCCTTGTAAACAGTCCCTCTCCAGCTTTCTTGTAGCCCCCCTTCAGGTACTGGAAGGTCGCTATAAGGTCTCCCCAGAGCCTTCTCTTCTCCAGGCTGAACAACCCCAACTCTCTCAGCCCGTCAATTGTGATGATTACCAAAAGTTTTCAAATTCTGGCTTGCATGATGATTAACGCAGAACCCTTTTTCCTCCTTTCAAAAGAGATTCTGACTTGATTTTAGCAGGGCATGCCTGCCCCTAACCCTGCCAGGGCCTGGCTGCCTGGCTGGGGATTAACCCTGACTCTTTCTTGCACCCACTGGGAAGGCCGCCTCATGTCAGCTTTTAGGGAGAGAAATGGCCTTTAGAAATGTAAGGAGCAATGAACAGCACAGGGCCTGAGAGCTCCTTCCCTCCCTTGCATTGAAGACCTCTCTTTTGCTATGTAAAATGATTCCTTGTGGAAGTAGCACTTGAAGAAGCATCAAGAAAGCATAGTCATGGTCCTCCACCCCAAACCAGACATACCCTACCGGACAAGAGACCGTGGGACAGGCTAGGAACCAGGAATGACTTGGAGAAATATTTATGAGGCATATCTGAACTTGCCTCTATCTTTTTTTATTCCAGCATTTAGGGATGGGATTGTTCTCTTGGGCCTGTGAAGGCCAATGCCTTTTCTCAGAGCTTTCCCATCAACCAGCTGGAATTCCCCTGTTACTTTTGACAACTCAGTTATATTCTAGTGGATGCAAGAAGCCATTTCTTAAAACCTGAGCCTTTAAATGCCTGCACCAAAGTTATTTCAATTGCTACATTTTCCCAGTACACCTTCTCCCATTTCTGCCAGGTTTGGCATAAATCGCAGCCTTCCATTTTGTAAATCTACTTTTTTTTTTTCCTTCTTAAAGGCATTTATTACATAAATTAATTACATATAGACAGATAGTTACATTTACCTGCCAAGGCTATCAGTGCTGGTCCCAAAGATTTACGGCTTTCATCTGAAACAACTGGAGACAGGGGTTTGTGCAGTGGAAGGAGTGATCGTGCACAGAGCATCGTGGTCTCGGGGCAGTAAGTCCTCCTCTCTGAGAAGAACATAGAAATCAGGTCACAGAGGTGACAGCCAAAATGAGACTTCTGAGGTGCAGAGGAAGCACATTGTTACTAATTCAGGCCACCGCTGGGAGTCCTGGGAGCCTTCAGCAGCTATCTTTTAGCCTGTTCCTCCAGTCCAAAGTGCCGGTTTTTTGCATGAAAATGAGCAACCCATCCACCATGTGTACGTGTGCAGCTGAAGTCATCCACAGTTCAAAGTGAAGGTTGTTTCTCAAGTAACCTTTTTTGTCACAGCAAATTAAAAGCAGTCAGGTTTCACAGAACACTCGCTCCCCAGGTGGCAACACAGGAACGTAACAAAATGATTGTTGGTATGATTGCCAATAGACATTGAATTATGGCCAGCACTGAACGAGAGGAAACATTACAACATCAAGAGCACCAGTATCTAGCATATTAGAAAAAAAGTACATGCCCAAAGCACCAGCAGCACTCATTTTCCTGTCTGTGAGAGTGCCGCGCATCCCCACAAAATGCTCCTGCCAGCAGGTGAGCACACATTTATTCCTTACATATTGCCACCCTGGATTCTGGTGGGAGGGTTTGGAGCAGAGGATGTTTACAGCTCAGGAGCATGTAACATGATCCACCAATAAAACTCAGCTTTCGGCTTCTTGATTGCCTGCAGAAGTGCCAACAGCAACATTGCAGAGCTTTTGCCGTTTGGGACCAGTGTAAAGAAGACAGAACTGAACAACTCCCAAACTCCACTGAAAAGCTCCCCTGAATTTTCTGTAATTTGGTAGATGTTTATCCTGCTTATTCAATAGAAGCACAGAACTGTGTATATACATTAAAAAACCCCAACCCTACCAAAATAAAGCTCCATTGAGTGAACAGATCTTGGAGGGAGAAAATGAAACACCTCAGCAGTACACCTCATCCCCACTGCTCCTCGCAGGACCAGGGTCTGGAGATGATGTTGGAAGTGGCACAAAAACCTCAGCAGAAAAGAGCAGCAATCAGGTAGTTTGCTACTGCCTTGCCTTAGCCAGACACCTGCCAAATCCCAAAGGGCCTTGTCCTATTTTATTTACATTCTGTGGGACTCCAGGATTTTAAATCCCACAGGATTTTCCTTTCAAAAAGGAAACTTCTCCCTATTCAAAACCGAGTTCCGCCAGTATAAATTTGCGTATACAAGCAAACACCCTCGCGAGTGCGTGAGGCTATGGCTGCTCCCAGCACAAGCTCCCCTCGCCCGCCCAGGAGGTACTCGGCCAGGAGCTCTCCCAGGCTGGCACAGGTAAGGCGGGCTGAGATGTAATGCAAACAAGATCTAGACACCTTCTGCCCATCTGTCACCAGAGGGGAACCCTAATTGCCAGTGCCATGAGATGTAACATGCTCTGCAACCACAGAGCTGTCTTCACACATCACCCTCCACACTTCAGTTCCTTCCACCACAACAGTATTTTCCCCGTGATGCTACAAATCACAAGCGACCAGCTGGCTTGGAGTGGCCTTTCCAGGAGTCGCAGCCTTGCCCTCATCCTCCTTTTCCAGCCACCTGGCCTACCTTGACTCTTTCCTGATCATTTTCCAGCAGAACTTCACACGGAAAGCTCCTCTCCACTGCAGGTTAAATGTGCATCTGTCTACCCACCCCCTTGGGTTTCTTTCTGGTAAATTTTGCCCTTGGAACCAGAGATTGAAGTCCGCATAGGAACTACAAGAGGTGCCTCCCAATTGCCGGGGCTGTATGGAGACACAGCAAACTCAAGGCTTTCTGCTGTTCCTGTGTCTGAACTAAAACTAACACAGGGAAGAACATGTCCCTCTCCTTTTCCCCGAGGAGGCTGGGAGACTGCCATTAACACAAAATCATGAAACGATTTTGGAAGAGACCTTTAAAATCATCATGTCCAACCATTAACCCAGCACTGCCAGGTCACCACTAAACCACATCCCTCAGCACCACATCTCCATGGCTTTGAAACTCCTCCAGGGATGGGGACTCCACCACTGCCCTGGCCAGCCTGTTCCAGGGCTTGACAAGCCTTTTGGGGTTGACATTTTTCCTAAGATCCAACAAAAGGCATATGTGAAAGACTTGGTTCCTTCTCTTGGACCCATTCCCTTCTTAACGCCTCCTATCAAAGCACATGCTTTAAGTCT
This sequence comes from Coracias cyanogaster, assembly GCA_033124195.1. Classification (NCBI taxonomy): domain Eukaryota; kingdom Metazoa; phylum Chordata; class Aves; order Coraciiformes; family Coraciidae; genus Coracias; species Coracias cyanogaster. The sequence continues at coordinate 10,280 of JAVSBS010004685.1, forward strand.
CAGGTCTTTCTTTTCTTCCTGTTGCCAACACTGGCTGTTCAACATCCCTCCTCATTAACCAGCCAAGCGCTCAGTGATGCTCAGAAAGGCTCTGACTCCTCAGCATCTCCTTCCCAACACCTCCTACCTGAGCCTGTGGGGGAAGCTAAATCATTCCTTGCCCACCTGAGAGCACCCTCCAGGAGATGCAGAGGGACTCGTCCTGAGCTACAAAAAGCTGGCAGGAGCGTCAGGCTAACGCTGGCCATCTGCAGCACTCAGCCCTGCTCCCATAACCCAGAGAAGCCTGGCTGCCCTGTCACTGAAACCTGGCGCACCTGGCAGAGGAACAAAAATAGTCACACCAGCCTTAACTTGCAGTGAACTTGCTTTGCATGGGAGATGCCAGGAGGCCATCCTCCCAAAGGCAGCCACGCAGGGAAGGTATCAACATGGCTTTCATTTCCTGCCCTCACAGGACATGCGAAATGAGGAGCACTGTGATGGACGTTATGCCTTGTGAGCCCAGCAGAGAGATAAAGAGGGACTTCGGATCCCCAGGAGTGATTTCTGCGCTCGCCTTCTGCTCAGGAGAGCTGTGCTGTGACCCTGCCCCTGCTTGTGGAGTAGAGCCGATTTTCTTCCCCAGAGAAGGATGTTCAGGCAGCCCCATGATGCTTCCCAGGTGTGGTGGCATCACACACCAGTTCACAGCAGCTGCATTCACAGTGGCTTGGTAGATATCTTAATGAGAGTAGGAAAATCTAAATATATCTGTTTTGGGGGATAAATAAGCAACTTCTGCCCTCATTAGTCTTTCTTCTCCAGATCCATGTGTTGTTTGGACATTGCAGCGTAGCACTTCTGGCCAGAAATTTTCTAAAAACAACCACCCCATAGATGTTGGCTACATGTGAGCTCTGTAGAGAGGAGTTTCTCAAAAGACGTGAAACTCAAGGGGTGAAACTGTGAGCAGGGCTGGACCTCTCCGAAGCTGACTGAAGATGACCCAGTGTGTACCCAGGTGGCCAAGAAGGTTTCCATTCCAAACTGCAGCACTAGAGTGGCCAGCAGGAGTAGGGCAGGGATTGACTGTCCAGACTCAGCACTGGTGAGGCCACATCTCAAATCCTGGGTTCGGTTTCAGGCCCCTCACTCCAAGAAGGACATTGAGGGGCTGGAGCGTGTCCAGAGAAGGGCAACGAAGCTGGGGAAGGGTCTAG
>JAVSBS010004687.1:0-22733 GCA_033124195.1 Coracias cyanogaster
ACTTGTGTAGGGAGGTTGGACTAGATGACCTCTAGAGGTCCCTTCCAGCCTAAAACATTCTATGATTCTATGATTCTGTTTGATGCCTGAGATTCTGCTACAGGAAACCTGAAATAAAGAAACTTCTTTACCAGAGATAAAGACAATGTAATAGTGTAAAGAAAAAGCTGTGCATGCAAGCAAAGCAAAACTGGTAGTTCATTTTCTACTTCCCATCAGTGGGCAGGCATCCAGCCATGTCCAGGAAAGTAGGGCTCCATCATGTGTAAAGGTTACTTGGGAAGACAAACGCCATCACTCCAAATATCCTCCCCCTTCACTCTCCTTCCCCGAGTTTTATATGTTAGGGTTGACATTATAGGGTATGGCATCCCTTTGCTCAGTTTAAGTCAGCTGTCCCAACTGTGTCCCCTCCTAAATTCTGGTGTCTCCCCAGCCTAACCACCAGTGAGGTGGTATGAGAAACAGAAAAGGCCTTGGCCTTGTGTGAGGACTGCTCAGCAATAACTAAAACATCCCTGTATTATCAACAGTTTTTAGTACAAATCCAAAATTTAGCCTCATACTAGATACTATGTAGAATACTAACTTTATCCCTGCCAAAATCAACACACAAAGTCAGTATCAGATTATATATTTCTACCTGAAATCTCTGTGCTTCATCAAGTAGACAGGTGGCTACGTTTCTGCAAAGGCCCAAGATATATGAAAGAGTTTTAATAGTATCCCCAGGAATATGGTTTTGACAGCCTGATTTAAAACTCTTGGGAGAGAGTCATTCCATTGGCACTCCTGGGTTTTCAATCAATATGCTCACACCTCTAGAGAACCTTCATAGACAGCCTGGACACAGAAAGCCTAGATGTGCTATTAATGAGTCACTACACTAGATCACTGGCACTGAGCCCAGGCAGCAACATCTGGCTCTAGAATCAAATCTACCTCAGTCTGGTGGATCTGGGGGTTTGAATTAGACTCCTACTTGAAATATTATTCCTTCTTATCACTTAACTCAGATTGAAAATTATTCAAAGATGGAAATCTCATGGTCTCAGTACCCTTCATTAGCTATGTAATAGCACACAATCCTAGCATCACTGAGATAATCCTTCTCACATGCAACTTCTTCAACTGAACACTCACAGGGCTTCTCCCAACTCTTCAGCAGTATTGGCATTATTCAATGTTATATTATTCCTCAGCATTCTCCTGGCTTCTCAAAAGCCTTTCTCAAAGTTTTTACTTTTATGCTGCACTTTGTTAAATTAACCATGTGTTCCTTTCCCCCACCAATAGTGGCAACAATCCCACTTTCCTAGTGAAAGCTCTGACACTTGTGAAAAGGATGTTCTTTGTGACCCCAGATATGTTTCAGCAGGTACAGGAAGGGATGATCTTCCTAGGACTCTTAACTTTGTTAGTCTACACTAACAAATTATCGGAACTCGTTGCAGCTGTATAAACAGCATCCAAATTATTCAATCTGTTTATTAGAGGCTTTTCAGTTCAGTCATGATTACTTCTTTTGCCTTGCATGCATTTCACATGGATGCTGGAGGCCTGGCTGTCCATCACTTAAATACCCATCCAAACATGAAAACTATGATATTTTTGTTCACTCTCCCTTTTCCTATTTATTGTGCATTATTTACCAACAGAAAAATGTTTTTAATTCAATTGAGGGGCAAAAAAACTTGTCACGTGACTTAACTAATCATCCCCTGTGAGCAACAAGCAATATGTAAAGCAAGCTGTGTGGAGCTGCTATATGCTGAAATTTGCTGCCAGAAACTACTCGATTAGAGCTGTGACTAGCAGGCACTTGCAGTTTGCTTCCCAGACAGGCCCAGAGGTAATACCGGTAGAATGAATACTTTTGACCAGCTTTTCTCATAGTATACCTGCATTTATAAAAATATTTTCTATGGAAAGTCTCTTTTGAAATCTCAGGTTGAACTTCAAGAAAAAAAATCCTAAAAATTTGGCATGTTATTATTTTTTTTCAAAATATTGTATTCAACCAGGTTTCTTGGTGGCTTTATTGCCCTGAAAATGTGAAATACCATTAAAAAGTTTGCAACAATATTCTGAACAAAGAAGACTAAAGATGATGATACTTGCTGAAAAGGTTGTATAAATTTTAAGTCCTCCTGGTATTAACCACACTGTAGGATTATAAATAAAGAAGCTGCTTTTGTTATATTCTAAACTATATCTATGCAAAACAAAGGAAGAAGAATGCGAGTGAACTAAGGATTTGAAAAAAAAACTATTTCCTGTGTTTGGAAACAGAAATGTAATTAGTCCTTTGCTGCAAAAATAAAAAAAAAATCAAGTGTCATTTCCATGACTATGAATGTGAATCTGACCCCATATAAATCAACTACACTTTTGCAATTCACATTAACAGAGCCAGAATTTGATGCTCTGATCACAAAATCATGAAAGGTTGTTACAAGTTTCTCATATTATTGCTGTATGGTAAATTCTCTGCTTACCTGCCAAACAAAATTTTTAAAAGGGGAGGGGTGGCAGGGAGGGGACATGAAGACACTATTGCTTGTAATTATGTTTTAGCAAATGAATTCTGTTTTTTCCTGTCTTTCTCTGAACAGAATGTCCTCTCCCTTCTGTTGCATTTTTGGGTATGCTTTGAATGTGGGCAGGAATCACCTCTCTTGCAAATGACTTTCTGCACTGTGAACCTTGTTTCCTTCTTGTCAGGGGTTAGGGCTGGGCCAGCCAATAGATGACTGACAGATGCTCTCTATTAGCCCCTCTCCCTTCCCAAAGAGGAATAGAAAGGACATAAGGGAGAGACTTACAGATTGGAAAAGAAACCTAAAAACAGCTTTAATGAAAATAATAACAATAAAATGAAATATATATAAATATATACAAACCTACTATCATACCCAGCCCCCTGATGGCAACTATGTCACTGCCACTACTGATGCTGTGAAGCAAGCACTTGGGGAAAATCCAGGCTGGAGTCAGCAGCAGACAGGAGCTGGATTCTGGAACTGGAACACACAGATTGGGATAAAAACCAAAACAGATAGAGTCCTCCTCAGACACCGGCCACTGAAGAAGAGAAGTAGACCCTTGTCATCCCTCAGTTTTATACTGAATATGAAGTATATGGAATGGAATACCTTGTTGGTCACTTTAGGGTCACCTGTCCTGTCCACCCTCCCTGAAGATGCAATCTCTTACTTTCTGCACCCCAATATGGTACACAAGAATTAGCAGTGACCTTGGTCTGCACAGAAGCATGTATAAACAAGAGCCTTTCTGCACACCGATTCTTGGTAGTAACTATAAACGTTGAGTGTTATCACTTCTGGAAGCAGACACTCTCTGCGAAAATATGCTGCTAACTTCAGAAAGTGAAGTCACTTAAGAGAGACTGAGCTGAAAAGTAAAATCACTGAACAGAATTAATTCTGTTCTAATTCAGACCAGGACACTTCTCTATATAGAAAGTAATGACATGGTAGCAAGTGCAAGAAAGAGTTTGCCCTCTGTTCCTTGGTGCCAACACACAGAACTATCCTCACCTGATATCATTTGAAGATGTTATCAGAATGTGCTAATCTTTCAGCGGTATACAATTTTCATTTTTTATTAAATCCTTGAACATCATGTTCTTCTTATGGTTTGTCGTCACATCAAATATACAGTGATGTTTGTCCCATGTGTTTGGAGGAATTGAACTTTTATGGAGAAGCAAAGTGAAAGAATTATCAAAAGGGTAAATGTAAACACTCACTGTACAAGCCTGACATGTTAGTTATTATTTTCATGAGCCTTCATAAGATGTTTTGGTTTGGCAAAAAAACGTTCTTGCAAATTAAAGTATCAGTGGATACAGTTAAGAAGAATCTAAAATGGAATCGAATATATTTTAGGAATTTGTTTGAACTTACACAAAATATTTCATATGGCAAGTATCCAGCACTTATTACCATCTTCTCTTCCTAGACCAAAGGCCATGATTCTCTTTTCGCTTACATCAGTACTAACTGAGAATAATTACCTTAAAATGCATGGAGCTGCCTTAGTGAAAAATCAATGTAATTAGCATAGAAATCAAGTTCCATAGATTTATATTAATATCTTGATCTTTTATTTTCAATTCTGTTTTCAAAGCTAGAAGAAAATGACCCAGCGTGTTTCCTCAGACACACAGCTACAATCTTCTTAAATCGATCTCCACTTTGCCACAAGCTTCAGAAGCTTTACTCTCATTCAGCAGAGAATTCTCAACAAGGCCTTGGGAACATTCAGTATCTGCCTCAAACAAATTAATCCCTTGGGAGATAAGTATCCAACATCTTAGAAGGAATTAAAACTTCTTTTTAAGTGAATGGTTTAATTGTCTATTACAGTCCTCATACAAGTTTATTCAAAAGAGAGTTGCCTAGAGGCCACTGACACTTCATGTTTTGTGCAGGTGTTGATGAATTTTCTGGAATTCACAGAGGACTGATGCAACTTCATAGAACAGTTTGTTCTGATGCGCCCTAGTCACAGCCGTGTGTGTTCATGTCATGAGTAATTAGACAGGCACAGGAGGTGTGTATAACATCTTTACTCTTTTTAACCAATAGTCTCTTTTCAAATTCCTTCCTGTTGTTTCCTCAGGAGGTGGCATGGAAGTTTCTGCTAGCACAGCTAATTAAATAAAGCAGAGAATTCTTAAGACCCCTCTAGCTCCCTGAAATTAAAACATATTCTTCCTAGAGAAAAGACCACAGAAGTTTTTCTAGACTTGGTCATGACCAGAATTTCTGAGTCCTAGAAACCTCCTGAATGCCTCTCATCTACATGTGCAAAGGCAAAGTTTGCTGGACTAATATCGGACATACTATGAGGATCAATCACTCCAATGATGGCTGTTCTCAAGTACTGCCAAACTGCCAAAGGGCTTTGTAACAAAGGTTTTAGGTGTTATCCTACTTGGAGCCATCAGTTTCCAGACTGAGGCTATCATACCCACTGTGGGGGCCTGGGCAGTAGCATTCTTCCTTGGGCGGGTTTATACCCACTCACCACTGCCAGTGGCAGTTCGTCCATCAAGGATATGCTGCTGAGAGCTGCACTTCTCCAGCAGAATTTGTGGCTGGTTTAAGTATTTTCTTTTATGAGGACTGACTGCTGGACCTGGTAAATAATTATTTATACTTCACCTGCTAAAACAAAGGGAGAAGGAAGTAGGTTGCAAAGCTCTGTTTAGTGGTGTACTTTCAGCGTTACTGCAGGGAAAGAAATGAAAGCAAAATGATACTTCAGACGTAGCAAACACTTTCATTTCAGTAACCCAATGCTCAGATTTTGCACTCACGATGGAGGGCAATACCCTTCTAATATGTAGCTCTACTACATATTAAAATACAATTAAACACTATTTTAGTCTGGATGCTCTAGAATGAGTACTCTACAGATTATTTGGTTCCTTAGGTCTTTCTGAGCTGACTAATAAGATCAGTAAGGAGGACCTTGCTGGCAGATAAGGAATCATTATTGTTGAGAATAGATTTTAAACTTTCTCCCTCATCCAACCGAGCTGTTACAGTGTGTGAAGTGTAAAGCAGCAGGGGTTTAGGAGGAGTGAATATAGCACACAGAAAATTAATCTAGAAAAATCTAGCACATCTAGTTGCATTTACAAAGGGGAAGAGTAACTGATTTATAAGTCAGAATGTGAGTTTCCTGCCACAGTGGCAACAACAGTCTGGCCGCTGCATCTTCACTACTACTTCGTTTCACCTTAAGGAGAAAGTTCATACTGTCTGCATTGCTTTTCCCTGGACATTTTGCATTTCTTCTGAAATTCACAAGGGAACGTTAAACAAGGTCCAACCTCAGAAGCGTCTACTGACAAATCAGGAGCAATTCTGAAGTAGGAGAAATATAGAAGACCTTGGGCCATAAAATAGATGTACTATTAAAAGAAAACAGAAACTATCTTTCCTCACGCAGACAACTGAAGTTATAAATGCATGTGTACATATATAAAGAGAGATCCCACCATGATTTTATCCAAAGATCTCTCAATGCATAGAGTTGCCCCTCTAAAGCCATTATTAAATAAGCCTGGAATTGTTTATATAAACTTGATTTCAAATGTAAACAATAATTGAGTCTGTAAGTGTATTTTTAAATTTCTATTGAGTTGTAGTCATATTTAATCTTGGAGTATGAACTCTTTCTGAAAAACAAATGCAAAGTGATGTATTTTTTATATTCAGACATATGCTGAAAAAGGAACAATAAACACTGTCTTTTTCATAAATCTATTTCACTATAGTGAATGGTCAGATTCTGAGGGTGAAATAATCACTGAATTATTTTTCAACTGTTATTGTCACTACTGTCCTACTGAGAAATGTAAATCTGAAATACTTAAATGAAAAAATCATTATATGCTACATTACTCAACAAGTGCTGGTCTGGTGACCAGTTAAAACCACACACAGTTATATGCAATTTCCAGTGCATTTTTCTGAAGGAAGAGTTATAATAGACAGTGTACTTTCACTTAAAGAGTCAAGTCCCAAAAGGCTCCCCTCAATCTCCCAACAAAGAAGAATTTTTTACATTATGTTACTGTATATTGTCTACTTTGAGACATTGAGACTTGTTCCTGTCAGCTTTAAAAAGCCCCGTTACGCTCCTTAGTACAAAACTACTGTTTCTCTCTCTTTTTCTTACATGTTAGACTGCATCAACTCTCTTCCACAAGATATATCTTGCTACCACAGCCTTACATACACGTTGCCAGAGGAGCCTTCTCAAACTCAAAAGTTCTACTGCTCACATCACACACAAAATTTTATTGGCCTTAGCCTCAAGGTATAGAAAACTCATCTTTTATGTCTCTGTTTTCCAGTTGCTTGTCCATAACCCCCTGGAGATACTTTAGTTATCTCTAGGAAAGGCAGGAAGTATAGCTAAGAAAAACAAATCTATTCTCACTAGTCTTATATTTGCATCTCCATTAAGAATTGTTTTAAGATATGTAGAACTCAGAAGTTTGAAAGCTTATACTCTGGATCTTACAGTCTAGACATTAGTCCCTTGGCAGTACATGGAAGAAGAACAAATAACACAGGAACTGGGAAAAAAGAGATGCAACTAGAAGGAATGAGATCCAGTAATTTTTCACATAAGAAATGGACATCTCAGTGATCCTGTCAAAGGGGCTGTGTTTTATCTCACGAAAAAACATACACAGCTTATTCTGTGTCCTTCTCAAAACAATTAATTTCTAATAAGATTAGAACATGCTGTGATGAAGTCTACTGTTGATTTTAGGTGAGGTTTCACTTTTTTTAAAAACAACTGAATCAATGCCATTTACCCTCTTATTTAGTAGCTTTCTCTACACCCTAAGATAAAAGAACAAAGACATAAATTCCTAGGAGTTTCAGAGCAGGGGTGTTCTTTTCCTCATGCATATGGGTGGATTTTTTACTTAAATTGGAGGTACTGGCATGGATGGCATTTATTATTATAATTGTTGTTGTTGCTGTTGTTATTAATAACCTAAAAAGTGAACAATAATACTTAAGCAGAAAAATATCAACACAGGGAAAATGTTGCATGTGCCAAATACACATAGATCTGGCAGAGAACACAACAATAGCTCTGCTGCTGCTCACTCAGAGCTGGGCTGATCCTGATACAAACAACAGGTAATTGTTTCTTGCTGTCTTTTGCTATAGATGAGGCGAGGGCTTTGTAATGGTACAGCCTATTAAAGAGGATGTAATTCAGCGAGGTAATTATACAACAGGCAGAACAGACTAGGTAGGTTTGAATATGTTCACAAATAAGTTGTCTCTGTTGGAAAGCAGTGGCAAATTCTGCCTCTTCTGCCCCAAATACTCACATGGAAGTACAGAGTGCTTTAGCACTGCAAGTGGTCTCTGCCCTGTGCTGTGCTGTTAATCCTAGAATTACCACTTTCTGTAAGCAGTGTCTGTAAGAACCATATCCTTGATCGGTACACCAATAGTTGGCTGTTTTGATGTTGAATTGCCTTGCAGCTTCTGCCTAAAGGTTGCATGGCCTGCCTAGCAATGGTGAACTTTAATGAAAGGCAGTACACCTGCACTAGCAAGGGCAGGGAAAAAATACAGTTGTTAGCACTGGCAACAATTTACGTGTTGACACTGGCCCCCAGATAAAATGTGACTCTGCGCTGTGCTTGCTATTTTGCAAGGTTGTGTGGCCTAAAGGCTTAAAATAAGGAGCAAACATCACTTATTGGATTTCCCTGCCTGGTGCGGTGGAAATACACACACTCCTGCCCATTACTAAACTCAGGCAGAATAAATGAGCTCATAGTAACACAGTTCTTTGAAACCATGCTTGAACCTGCTTACTGCTGCGAATCTTTTGGGATAAAGCAAATGAAGCCTGATTCTTCATAGATCTGGAAAGGCATGAGGAGTCCTAGACTGACAGTGCCATCAGCAAATTCCTGTGGCCAACCTGGTTAACCAGAGAAGGCCTCAGATCTTGGATGACATGTTGTCAAAGAAAGGATGCACACATAAACATACTACTCATCAGAGAGGTTTTCGAAATTCAGTGCATTGAGGGAATAGATGCAGTAAGTTTTGTAACAGACAAAAAGCAATTAAGTGTTTAGACCACAAAAAATAGGTCAGATACAAAACATCCCACATCTATGTTCATCACACAGTATAAGAGGATCTGAACATGCTCTATGAGAACCAAAGTTACTCAAAAGGTGTCAGTTAGCTGATCACTGTAAAAATAAAGAGTAAACACCCTTCACATTTATCCTCAGTTGATGAGTATTTTCTTTCTCCTGGAAACAAACATATCAAAATAGCAAGTGTTCTCTGTGTGTGTGTGTATGTGTGTGTTGAGCATTAATTACCTATATCCTAAGAGTCATGAACAAAGATAATATATTTTCATTTTGTGGTAATAACACTGATTACGCAATGCAGGGGACCATGCAACAGGCAGTATTTGTATGATTTAGTGAAGACAAATATTTATCTTCCACAGAGATGTTGTGTCTAAGCAGATCCTACACTCATTACACAAATCACATCTGGGATCTGTTTATTGATCTATCATTTTACCTGCTGCAGAATTGCAGTGCCAGCCCTGACCTGTACTTTCTGACCTGCCCAAGTCTGGACTACTAACACATCTAATTTTTTTTTTATCTGTCTGAGGATAGATAATGATAAGAATTACTACATTTCTTCAGTTCTTCACCCCTTTTAATGGCCAGAGTCTCCCATTTAGATCCAATGGAAGTACAGTGTGCAGAACCTATTTTTTTCTAATTTTGGAAGTACATATTTATTCATGTATGTTTTCAAGGCAGACTGTTTTGGTGACACAAATATTTCTGGTCAATATTTGTTAGCGATAAAGACTCTTTCTCTCTCTTCCTCTTGAAAGGCTGACTTAGATTCACAAATTGTTTTGACACGGGTCTCAGAATAAAAGTATTTTTTTCTGTGTTCTCATCTTTACAGCGCAAAACACAAATCGTGGAACACAGATAGGCATCACCAAATGCAAAATGCATTCTCCAGCCAGCTCTCGTTGCCACAGCAGGCTCACACACGACTTACCAAAGCCTTTGTGAACTCATCTAACTGAGACTCCTCTTGTAGCCATGCCCTGGGCTCAGCCAGGATAGTGCTGATGTTCACAGTCAGCTGCGAGAGGCCACAACTGGGATAAACAACTGAAGCAGCCAATGGGATAGCGCTGCCATGTGATGTCATACCTACTATATAAGGAGAGGGCTGGCCCGGGGGCTGGGCCTGTTTTCAGCGAGGGGCTTCAGAGGCAGGAGGAGGGACTTCACATCTGGGGAGTGGGTACAGCCCCGCAGGTTGCGTCACTCACGTTATATGTTATTTCATTGGTGTTATCATCACCACTGGTGTTCCTTCCCTTTGAGTTGCCCTATTAAGCTGTCCTTATCTCAATCCACAGGGTTTTTCACTTTTTTTTTCCCCTCCGGGTTCTCCTCCCACAACACAGGGTGGCAGGGCGGGGGGGAAGCAGTAAGTGAGACCCTCCATGGTGTTAACCCCCGACAAGCCCTTATTCCATGAGCTGCTGCATGCTGTTAGTGTGTCCTCAAATGGCTCCAGTGCTATTTGTCTTCAAGAATTTTGTCCAAGAAAAATATAGCCTGTAGTCCAGACGATTTTTCCAATCAGAAATCCCGCATAGTCTAAGGATAACTTTAGTCTTGACAGACTTAAAAGTATTAGCAAGGAAGTTCTACCAAAAACAACGGAAAATGGTGATTCCAGTCACTCTTCTGCTCATGGTCACTTCTACTGAAAAAAAATCATGTGTCCTACCCAAAGTTTGAATGACTTGAGTGCATGAGCAGACATCTAGAACTCTGAAGATCCACCACAGTGTGGGAACTATGGCCAGCTAGTGTTGTGGTTTAGCCCCAACAGGCAGCTCAGCACCATGCAGCTGCTGGTTCACTCTCCCCACCAGTGGGATGGGAGAGACAATCAGAAGGATAAAAGTGAGAAAATTCATGGGTTGAGATAGAGATAGTTTTGTAAGCAAAAACAAACAAACAAAAACCCCCAAATCCTAAGTTAATGCAGTATAAGCTAGTTAATTTTGCAGGACTAGATCTAGCTGCTTATCCTTCAAAGGCCCAGAGGACTGCTTGGGATGATGAGAAGAGAGTTTCTGTTCTGTATATGTTTCCCTGTTTATTATTATTGCCTGGAAGTAAAGAGATTTTTTTATTTGTTTTGCTAGATATTGCTATTTTATTTTCATAAACTCATGTTCAGTTAAGACCAGAAGTGGAAATCTCTGTCAGAAAGGACCATTAGCAAATAACTCTGAAGTCCATAAAATGTACTGATGTTCACTGATACATTAATATAGGGAAGACTTGAGGAAGAAAAACAAAAAAAAGAAAAGACAATCAAGGGAGAAAAAAACAAACAAACAGAAAACCAAACCACCATAGTTCATAGATGAAAAAAAAAAGGTATAGAAATTTTCTGGTACGTTTTTATTTGATTTTAAAGAACAATCCAAACAACATTATCCATGTTTCTGGTTACTAGTATAATAGGTGGGCCCTAATTCAATGAAACACCAGTAGATGTAAGTTTAATCATGTGCTTGAATCTAACCCTGTTTCATGAATAGTATTTACACACATAAATTTTAACTTTGTTGAATCAGAGACAAGTAGGAGGAACAAATAACCCGTTCATTAGATGGTTGCTGCAGTCTTAATGATTTGTACTATAGCAACTTTTCCATATGTTACCTGAAAGACTTTAGTAATATCTCATAACACTCCTCAGAGGGAGATAATCACTGTAGTGATTTTGCAGATTAGAAAAGCCAAGGAAGCAAAGACATATTGTAGTGTATATTTTTAAGTGCTTCAGTTTTCTAACAACTAACTTGAAATACTAAATTCCTGTTTTGCAGTGATAGTTCTTCTGCACAATAGTCACATACAGATTAAACATTCAGCAGTTCAGCCAGAGAAGCCCTGTGTTAGGAGCACAAGTCCTCTGTACCTATACTTGAAGGAACTGTTTTGAAAACTGGTGCTTAAGAGATTCCTTAAAGCAATAATCCTGACTCCTGGGCTAGTTCTTTAGTCCTTGAGGTCCAGTTGAGAATGCAACATCTGTTAACCTTTAAACCAACACATTTGTATTGAACATTGAGCACTCTGGTGTTTTCATGAACTGATATTCTGATTACACCATTGGGAATCATCATAAAACATCCCCAGGAGTTAGAAAAGTTATAGATAAGCATAGACCCTACGTTTGTCTTTCATATGGAAATAAGAATGAACAAACTTCTCCACCATGATTTACAAAAGTAGCCTTTTTACTTTGGCCAGCTTCTGTGCACAAATGCAGCTTTAACAGTACCTGTGATATTTGAACAGATAATACACTGGGATCAACAGTTCAGGTAGTCAGGTATGGTTGTTCTCTGATGAGAAAAATCAGGAGCCAAATACTTTATCGTTTGCACCAGGGAATTACTTTTTCTAAAGGTTCTAAAAAACTTTGACATGTGAATATTCCAAGTGGCTCATAATTAAATGCAGCTAGATTTACTGCAACATGTTTTTCATTAATGTCAGAAAGGGTCGGTCGGTCTATCTATCTATCTATCTATGTATTCTGGAGGAAAAAACATACTTTCTTCTTTCTGGAGGGCAGTTCCACTGCATCATCTGTTTGCCTTACAAAAGATACAAAAAGGAATTGCTCTTTGAAAAGGCAATTAAGTTGTTTAAATATGTGTGGTACGGTAAGACAGAGTACAAATTATAGTAATTTAGTATTAGTGGTAAAAAAAGATGGTTTGATGAAAGGACACTGTTTTGACCTAGCAGGAGTCCACACAGATAACTTGGATGATGAAATAAGATAAAAAAAGAAGTAGATTTTAGCTACTTCTCACTCTAAAGATTAATACAGGAATCAGACACCAATGGAACTAAATCTCCCTTTCTGTGTAAGATTACCACATGTTGGGATCTATAGTCTTGCTGGATCACCAAACAATATTCAAAGTGTGCCTGCAAGCACATTTCTAAAGTGCTCCAGAGCTCATTTGGTTTGCTGGCTGAACTTGACCACAGGTGATTCATTGCTTTTAATAATCATTGCAGCAATATAGAACTTCATCTGAGACCTTTGTCTTTCTAATTTAAAGGCTTATTAGAAAAGCTGCTTATACTTGATTTAATACCAGCCTGAGCTGCAAAACTATTGTCATGTCTCCTCAAGAGAGTCTGTCCCTTTCCATGCAAAGCAATTTAGCCAAAGAGCTACTGCACGGGAATGTGAAAACAGGTAATTTTAAGATATACAATATGTAAACACTGCCAGAAGGCCCATACATTCTGTATCTGCTGAGTTAAACTGCATCAGAAATTTTTGTTGTTGTTTCTATTAATATTATCATTATCAAATGTATCCCATTGACAGGAAATAACCTAAAATAATAGAAGAAAACAAAGAATGGCTTCTTAGTGGCATGCTTCACCCTTTCTAGGCATTAATGCATAGCTTTCAAAAAAGGACACAAGTAAATTCTCCAGCATGCTTAGGAATATAATTAAGTTCTTTCTATGATGATAATGAAGATAAGGAAGGAAAGAAAATGGCAGGGTTTTTAACTTTTATGGAAATGTATTATTGACTACAGTTCAAAACTGCACAGAAAAAAATGTTATTTAAGTGTTAAAAATTGAGTTATGGAATATGTGACACTAACTGTTACTAATCTTACCTTGATTCACAAACTAGAGGTTGAAAAGCTGTATGTAGACAGCTGATATAAGTACAACTTCATTGCAACTACTAGAAATAGGAAGGAGAGGAAGCCTGAGCAACTCCATTTGGTGGATTTTTTCTTGTTTCCGAGAGTAAGCAAATAAGAGAGAAATGATACAATAAAGGAAATAAGAGTTAGAATTTAGCACTCAATCATTACTAATAAAAGGGTTTACAAATTAGTTCCTACTAAGGGACTCCAATAGCAGTTCAGAAGAGTGCAGTGAATTGAGAAGGGTTTTGTGCTGGACTAGAAGTAATAGAAAAAGTGAAGAAAGCTGAATACATGTAACAAGTCACATGTAACATGTGACTGAAGACAGCACAGTGAATGAAGATGGGTGTTGATAAATACAAAGCAGTAGACACTGAAGAAGGGAAAAAAATATATGCTGATGTATTTTGCTGAAGTTTTTCAGGTAAACATACCAATGACTTGGTCATAATTCCAGAGAGGTTAGCAAAGATGTGTTCAGAGTTCAGCTAAGTAAGTAAGGCAGAAGGATCTTAAGCAATGAGGTTTACACTTATTTATGAAATAATACTGGGCAATCATATTAGAACATTATGCAGGCCGTCTAAGTGGTGTGGTTTCATCTTGAATAGTACTGGCTATGAAATGACCTTGTCTCAAGAAAGATGGTATAGAGGGGATTAGAAAGGAAAAAACAATTGCGCTGAAGCATGAAAAAAACAGAGACCCTTGGCTGCACAGAAGGTGGGGAAAAAAGTATGGAATCCTTACCCTCAGAGAGTAATGGCATAGAAAAGAATATGGAAAATTGAAGATACAATTGATAATTGTAATACGAGAGTTTTTTGCTCCAAGATGGGAAATTACTGTTCCTGCCACTTCAAACAAAAAAAAAAAAAGGGAGAGGGGGGACGGGGGGAGAGGGGCAGGGGGTAGAACATCATTTGAGGTAAATGGTATCAACTTCAAAACTCATAAAAGAAAATACTTTTTTTTCATAAACTTAACTGAACTGTAGAACACATAATTGCACTGCAGTTCTCAAAGTCAAGGATGACCTTGAGCCTGAAAACTTCACAAGGTTCGAAGAACAGGCCATTTTTAGATATACTAGCAATATTCTAAGTTATAGTAGCTAATGCTAATACAAAGAGTAGAAGAGACAACAAAAACAATGCAGGAGAATTTATGCAGCTGTAATTCTGTGATTAGGAGGAAACTTCTTGACTAGGAGGAGACTTCTGGGGAGACTAATTATCTCATGTCTAAGGGAGAAGCTACTTTTCTCTTTCTATATAAATACCTGATTCTGGCCATTGTTGGAGAAAGGCTCCTGAATTTTCCAGTCTACAGAGTGGGAATTATTTATTTTCCTTGTTTTATGAGTCTGAGGCACACAAAAGCCTTCAAAAGAAATTCCAGCTGTGAAGGAGAGGAAGTGAAAAATGTAGAGAAAACAAACATGCAACTGAGTTTAAAGAGTAAGATAAATAAAAGATGTATTTCTAAAGCCATATCTACAAGTGGAGTGTACTGCAGAAACTACCAAGGTGGTCATTAAAGAGCTGGCACACCATGCAGTGCACCACAATGACTTGAGAGATATCAGTTCAGGTACTGAAAAGAGAACAGTCACAACAACATGGATTTTCATCTAAGCCAGCAAGCCTGTTCCATAGAAGAGCTAATTGGAAAATATTCTGCCTAATTTCAGAAGCACCTCTGTCTCTGATGGCTCAGGATTCCTGGCACTATGTGGTGCAAAGCCTCGGTGAGTGTGTCACTACCACTGGGTGAAAGAAAAAGGATAAATCAGTGGGATATTGTTTGTGACCATGATGAGTGATGTCTGCCTCAGAGCACATGACAAATGGAACTACTTTCACTCTGATTCAAATTGGCAGCTCACTGGAAACTAATGAGAAGGTGCTATCCAGCATAGGTAATAGAAAGTTACTGTTAATGGTTGGTTTTAAGTGAACTTCTTGTTGTTACTATTATTGTTTGAATTCTCATCCCAGCTGACTGTATTTGTGACCACCATGAAGTTAAACCACTTAGACAACATTCTTCTCCTGCAAGTGTCACTGCTCCAGTAAGTGAAAATAGGCACAAAATGTAGCACTTCCAGGAAGAGAAAGCCGTAGAAAACCAGTATCCCATAGGAAAATGCTCACAGGGAACCTAGGAGATGTGGTTTCTAATTCCCTCTCCCCTAAAGAGACTGCATTCATTTTCCTGTTTGTATTTTCCATTAGAAAGGATCTGAGCTGCTTGCAGAAGTAGCTTGCAAAAAAAAAAAAAAAGTGTTTAGGAACTCCTACTTTAACAACTCTGTTTCTGGATTTATGGGTTTTGGAAGGGCTTCAGACAACCATTCACTCCGTATGTGTGTTTGGGTGAGTCGTATCAGTATTAGAGAGACTTTGTACAAGCCCTGTGGCAAAATCAGTACAAAGGGGAAGTGCCTGCAGAGTTATGCTGCAGGAGAGCTTGGTTGCTGAGCTTGAATTGCTTAAAGAGCAGTCAGAGGCCTTGACTTCATGCCCAGTGAAGATGAATTCTTGAGTCTGTTTGTAAAGTAATATTTTGGGGAAAATATTTCCCATAGAACTGTGACCCCCTTTAAATCTCCATCAAACCAACAGTTCTCGGCACTATTCTGGAGTCACTGGAGCTTTGCACATAAAACTACCAAGAATCTAGCTGCTCTGAGAAAAAAATTTTGTTTGAAAATACCTCTTGGTCTTTCCCTAGCTAATTAAAATAAAAATAATTGCATGGCCTGCTTGACACCCGTCTTCCTATGTCCACACACCATCCCTGGGTACAATATAAGTGTAGTAGACAGGTTTCCAGTGACAGAGGCTTTCTGCAGAAAAGTTCCACCGACCCTTTTGCAATAATATAACTACTTACTTAGAGCCTGTACTGGAAGGAGCTATTTGTACTCCCAAGCTTCAGGTGACCCCGTTCTTCAGTGTTTGTTAGAGCTGCTCTGACACTTTTAAAGGACACAATGAAATCTTCCTCATTTCTAGCCACTGACTCCAGCTAATGGGTACATGCAATGCGCAGAAGCAGCCTTCTCCAGCTTGCTGCAGGGAGTCATCTTCCAAGGAACACAGAGTTAAAAAAAACAGATTGGACCTCAGAGAACATCACACCAGATGTGCAGATGATTATTGGCTTGCATTTGCCTAAACAGCTGCAAATACACGTGCAAGCAAGGGCCGTATGTGCAAAGGCGTGTGTACGCACACACGGACGACACACAGACACACGGACGCTCTGCGGCGGGCCGGCCGCTCTCCAGGGTGCTGCAGGCGGTGATTCCGCCCTCCTTCCGGGGGCAGGATTTTCTTATTTCCTCCCGATCAGAGACACTTCAGGCTATAAACCCCTGAGTTTCAGGTCAAGGAGGTCTGTGCTTCCATGGCCAACATCATGTAAAACTTTTATGAGGTAGGTGTCACACTCCACACACAGGCACACCATTAAGAGAGGATTTCATTTAACTCTCGGACTTTTAAGAACCTTGTGCCACGGCTATAAAACATACCCTGTTATAAACACAGTCATACGACTGCTTTCGCCCTTGTTGATGTTTTTTAACTCACATATCATATAAATTAAGGCTGTATACCTCCTTCTTGCTGTCTTTCTCCTGGCAGTCTCTTTCTTGGCTACACTCAGAAGTATGTCTGACAGCCTTGAAAACATGCGATACTGTCATTTTCAGTAGCTTTCTTTTCAAGCCTGGACAATGATGACACCAGTTCCCAACGAACACATTTTGCAGATTGTTCTGAAACTGTAATTTAAAGGGCTTTATTGATAGGCAAATTACTTGCATGTTTACATTAAAAAGTGCCCCTTCAGCTTTGCTGTGCCTAGCAGGATGCTCTTCCAGATACTACATTTATCCTTAATAAAATGCTAGATTTTATTTTCCAGTTCACCACCTAGGTGCGCCACAAGAGAGAAGATCAGTTTGGCTTTGAGAATTAGACTCTAAACCTGCTGGGAATTCATATTTCATCAGTGTTGTCTGTTTTGAGTAATTCCTAGTATGTTGGGCTTTGAGACTCAAAGAGGCCACAAAATCACTGTCACAGTGCAGAGGAAAAGTGAAAGAAAATATTTGTAATTTTCTGTTAGTACAGCAGCGCTTAACGTTGCTGGTAAGTGAAAACAACACACTTCCTTGCTAGCTGTGCTGGAGAACTCAAAGGTTTCAAACTGGGAAGAAGAAACTGAGATGCTATTAGCTTCCCAGCACTAGCGAGATCCAAGCTGCAATGTGTCAGTATTTCAGTGCCTTCCCTTGGCAGTTCTAACTGGGCTTTGTAACGCTCCTATGGACACACAGCTCTGGACACAGCTAAGTGATTACTTGCCCTTTTCTGTTAAAGGTTTGACCATCAATTTATTTAACTCACTTAATTTCCGCTAGTAAGCGCCTATTAGCAATTTATTTGCATGGAACCTGACTCACTGTTGCCTCGGTTTGGATTTCTTCCTTCCTTTCTTCTCGCTCTCTGCAGTCCACGCTGTCAGGATGATTTGCTGTCCCATTCTCCCAGCATTTTCCCATGATCTGTCAAACACCTGCCTCCTCCATGCTCAAAACCATTAAAATCAGCTGTCCATCGCAGTGCTGGAGGTAAATGAGTGTGGAAGCCCCAGAGAAGGATAAAGAGCAGCAGAGCAGTGTGATGAGTGGTGGTAAGCCCAGGACACAGCCAGGGTGCTGCGGATGGGGACCAGGAGTGGCAGCTCTGGGGCTTGTGCTGGTCCCTGCTGGGAGAAAGTTGCCCACCTCGGCGAGGGGAGTGTGGCTGCTGCACCCTCTCACTTTGCACCTTGTTTAACAGCCCTGTGGTGCTTGGGTCAAGTGTCCGTTTCCAGGCATCTCTTCTTCCACAAAGAGATTAGGGCTTCTCTCTGCTCTTCCCAGTCCCATTGGCCTAAGACTGATGGCAAAATCTCCAAGGGAAGAGGTGTGCTGAATAAATGTGGTCTCAGAGTTACTTCTTTCCTCTGGGAGGTGATGTGTCTGCCTCCAGCAGGGTCTGAAGGGGGGACCAGACGTCTGAAGGGAACCCAGGCATTTCAGTTTGTAGAGCTGTCTGCCTCCTGGGCTTGCTCTCTCAGTCCCCTGAGAAAGCCATCTGCTGGGCTTTTTGATCTTCCCAGCCATCTGCTGGGAAGCCGGTCACCTAAGCCATGGCAAACAGGTTGGGAGGTAGCCCGCTGGGCATCCACAAGTCTAAGGGTGCACTCTCCTTCCTTTCCTCCTCCTAGGAAACTTGGCAAGTCAGAAACAACATGCAAGGGTAGCTGGGCTACTTGCCTTGGCCATCCTTGTCTGCCTGGGGTTAGAAAGAGACTAAGCGGGAGGCCTGCCCTGGCTCCAGGTGGACATGAGTGCCTCTGGGAGTAAGAGGGAAGCCAACAGTTTTGCCTGGGGTCTGTCTTTTTCTCATATCCATTCTAACCCCAACCTTGTTGCAAGGGGATGCTGCAGGCATGGAGGGGTGCTGAGGAGGAGAGAGTAGGCACCATGGGAGCACAGGGATGACCCACCAAGGCCCCCTCAGTAGACCATGAGTCTCTTCAGATACCTCTGTGGCCCCGGGTATGGGTGAGGGCTGAATGGGGAAGGGATGGCACTCTCCTGAGTATAACAGAAGAAATCACCTTGGAAGTAGTTCCCGGGGATACTGCCCTCCCTGTCCATCCTTTGCCCGCGCAAGCTATAAACCACTTGGGACGGTACACTCATCCTGCCACAGCGCACCCCAACGAGGCGGCTCCATGCCCCGGGGAAGGAGCCGTTTGGGAGACGTGTAGCTCAAGACAGCGGAACACGACCGGCAGCAAAGTCTCACTGGCACCACTGGATACGGATGCGACTTCTTTTGGAAATCTCCTCGCTGAAAGTTGCTGTCTTCCTCTCCTCCCCGGGAGCGCCTCTCGGTCCCTCCGGAGGAGAGGAAGATCATCATTAGTAAATACTCGTTTCTTCATGCGCTTTCCTTTTTTTTTTTTTTTTTCTTTCTGCAAGGGAAGGGCTGAGCACTTTGTTCTGTTGTTTTACTATGGATTTATCTCTGCAGCTGTTTAGCACACTGTAAATGACTCGGCTCCCCCGCCCTCCCTCCTCTTGCATGAGCGGGGGGCAAGGGGGAAATGTATTTTAAATGTTTTCAGCTCAGGAGAAGCATTTTTTAATTCTCTCAGGAGGTGTGTCTAGCACGTAGTGCTCCAAAGAGAGGAGCAAGTAATAGCAGATGCTCTGTCAAAGTTAAAAGGCGCTGCTTACCACGGAGCTACCAGGTGCCATCAAGATGCATCTCCCGAGACTGATGAAGAGCGAGGCTCCGTGGGCTCACGAAGGCAGCCCTGCTCACACGACTTTCGGGGCGGAGGGCATCTCCACTCTCCCGGGCGGGCAGACGAGGGAAGGTGGAAGTGGAGGGGTCACACGGCAGGGTTTTCAGCACTAGCCTTTGATTTCCGTAGGAGATCGGAGGGGTCATGAGTGCGAGGAGAGGAGATGCTCCCCGGCTTGGGTGAGGTGTGCGCGGCGGAGGCTGCCGGCTCCTCCAGCGGTCCGAGCTTTTGCAGCCGCACGGCGCTGAGCAGCGTGGCACTGGGGAGCCCCCTGCAGCTGGGTAGAGCCGCGCCGAGCCCCAGCCCAGAGGTATTTCCCTGCTTTCTCTCCCGCCGTGGGCAGCAGCGAGCTGCTGGAAGCGGGTCCTGCCCCGAGACCTCTGCCCCTCTCCTGCGATGGAGGGAGGACAGGTCCCGAAGGCTGCCGTGTGCCGCCAGGGTCCCCCCGGGGGCAGAGCCACCACCCCTCCCAGCTCCTCGCTTTGGGAAGGGCTGACTGGTGCTCGCGGTGATTTAATTAGATCTCCAGAAAGCAACGTGCACAATCGAATACTCGAGACGTCGCTGAGAGGGGAAAAAACCAACAACAACAAAACCCCAGACAACCACAACCATAATCATAATAATAGTAATGGGAAGGGGAGGTGGGCATTGTCCCTTTTGAGGCTGCTGGTCATCTTGACTAATGAATGTTAAAATATCTTAAGCTCCAGGATCTCAGAGATAGCCCGTGGGAGGCGCAGGGGGTGGCCGGGGCTGATGCTGGGGCTCCGTATCGCAAAGGACGGGGCAGCCAGGCTGTGGAGGGGGCTGTCCCCTGCCCCGGCGTGGCTGACCCTGTGGTAGAGCAGCCCCACAAGGCCATAGCCTGCTCCTGGCTTGCTTCCAGCCTCCCCTGCCGAATCTCATCTGAGTTGCCCACACAGCTGTCTCCTAACTCTGCTGTGAAGTTCAGGCAAAATTTTCTGTGAAGGCTAAGCGACTAAGGGATAGATGTCAGGTCCCTGCTACCTTGATGCTCTCGAAGAGCTACAACCCTTAAATCCTGTGAAAGTGATTTCAGGTAGAGAAACACAGACTTGTGTAACGCAGAAGCATTAGTACTTCCAATTGAGAGCTCTCCAGCTCCAAATTTGCCCTGTCACCCAACGCAGAGGAAATACCCACCTCGGGGCCGAGTAGGGTGTTTCCAGAATCCTTCTACCCTGAAGGCACATCACCCACTTGGGGGTAAATCCACTCCTGAGATCCTTCCAGGGGCAATAGTTAAATGTATGAGTAGTGCAGACAGCTACTCTGCCTGGGGCAAGTCCAGGCCAAGAAATACTTTCTGCAAAGTGAAGAAGTTTTTTGAGTGGAGAGGAGGGGAGTGGTTGGGCCATGGATCCATCAGCCCTTCAAGAAGAGAGATGAGTCAGATGAGTCAGAGCAGGCAGCAGCCAGAAGCTGGGGTCACCTTCAGAAGGTGCACCTCTCTCTCCTCTTCGCTTATCACTTCCCCTCTATTATTCTTTGGACAATAGATGTGACGGGTTTCCCTCTCCTGCTTCCCACTCTAACAACCCATATCCCAAGGGAAAAAACATCATTCCAGACCACAAATCAATTCCAGTACAGGAGAGAGGTAAAGACAAAGCAAACCCAAAGATGTTTATATCTAGATTATTTCCATCGAACTGGCAAGTTCCCTTAAGCAAAGTAAATACTTCTCAGCTTATTGACTATTAATTAAATGGGAACGCTTTACACCCAAGGAGAATTAAGTCCTGATCACAAAATGTATCTGTTTCCCTTAATTCATTTGTCATTGTGCCGGGGAAGCAGCTTTCCATTAATATTTCAGCACAATAATTGGTTTAAAAAACTAAACTGGATTTAGTGTAACAACATTTTCTCACAACGCGTGGAAACCCTGATGATTGTAATAATCTAAAAGTAATATCTCTCGATCTCTTTCTCCTCCCATATATGATGCTTTAGACTTACAGCTATCGTGGAACTGTGGGAAAAAAAAAATAAAAGAAACCAAAACCACTGAAATAAAGAGGAAAGTGTGGCAGGGAAAGATGAGAAAGAGGTAATTGGAAAAAAAAAAAAAGGGTTCTGATGTGCAAATTGTAGATAAAGACTTTTGATGAGGAAGAGGGGAGTATCTGATGAGGAAGAGGGGAGAGTGTGTTGAGAGATAACAAGAACCAGTAATTTCTATTCAGCAAAGCCACCAAATCAGAGAGCAGTGCAGATCTTATTGGAGGAGAGCCTTCAACAGCAACTAATCCTGTCATATTGAAAGAAAATGGTAAATGTTCTCTGCAGAAATTGCCTGCCCATTGCAGCTAATCGAGCCCACTTCGCGCTCACAGACACCCACTGACGGCACCTCACACCCCCGCGGGCGGGCAGCGAAGCGGACCCACGGCCGCAGCACCCCAGCGAGGACATTCACCCGAGATGCTCACCTAGGCGCCCCGTTCTCCTCCCTTGCCACCACTCCCACCAAGGTGGCAGCTTGCCCTCATTTCCTCAGAAGCGCTTGGGGGGGTGTGAATTATTACCAGCTCGCTTACGCGTCCCAGCTTGTGCTATTTTTAATTTCTCCACTTCTGTCTAAACCGTTAAGCCAGGTTTGATAGCACTATCGCTCTGATTTATTTATTTCCTTCTTTTTTTTTTTTTTTTTAAAGCTCAACTTGGCTGAACTGAGGCAGAGACTGCCAAGGGCCAGAGCCACGGAGGGTGTGCGTGTATATGTGTGTGCCTGTGCGTGTGGGAGGGAGGGAGCGAGCGAGGGAAGAGACAAAAACTCCACCGCCCCAGACAATGCCACCTCTTCTTTAAAGCCTCCGAACCGTTACTCTTCCCCCCCCCATTATCACGGTACCAAGTAATCTGTCTTTCCCCCGCTCCAACCCCCCCCCCCGCCTCCCTCCGCTTGGAAGATATGGAAGAGAAAGATAAAGGGGCTGCCTGCGGGCTGTGACTGCGCG